>OOFE01021681.1:0-10286 GCA_900323365.1 Monocentris japonica | reverse complement strand
CTAGTCAGAGGTACGCAAAGAAACAAATTCACTGCATGCATACGTGTATTAGTGTCAAATAAAGTTGATTCATCAACCGTCTTTCTTCTTCTTCATGGCAAAAGGGTCACAGTTCAGAGGCTGTTTCCAAAGACAACAATTACTGATGATATTGAGGTTTAGAATTGAAAAGTTTCATTCCAAAATGAGATACCTACCATTTGAAAAATGGGGCACATACTAACTGTCAAAAATAATTGCAGACATGAAATTAAACTCAAAATGTAATATAACTTATTAGCTATCTGAAAGGCTTTGCATACAAGCTAGTGACATTGCTGAAAATGTAATCACATGTATTTTTGGAACATTGAACAATGAATATCAGGTAATATTTACTTGCCAAAATGGTTATATAGTGTTTTGGAATAAAACCCTTCAATTACTCGAGCACAGAAGATTCTCATCTTGAACCATTTGTGACCCTGAGCCAATCTTATCAATCCAATCTAGACATCAACAAAAAATCCCATGTATTTTTTCCATGTTTAGACAGCACATCTGCTATTATTTGTAAAAGGCTACCCAATTTGGTTAAACAGATTGTTTGAATGTGAATATGTACACCGATCAGCCATATTAAAACCATTCGGCAGTGGACAGGGGTCAGCATGGGCACTGGGGTCAGCATGGGGTCTGCGGCTATGCAGCCCCATACACAGCAAGCTGCAATGCACTGTGTATTCTTTCTATCATAGCCAGCAGTAACTTTTTCAGCAATTTGTGCTACAGTAGCTCTTCTGTGGGATCGGACCAGACGGGCTAGCCTTCGCTCCCCACGTGTATCAATGAGCCTTGGGCACCCATGACCCTGTTGCTGGTTCACCGGTTGTCCTTCCTTGGACCACTTTTGGTAGGTATTAACCACTGCATACCGGGAACACCCCACAAGACCTGCCGTTTTGGAGATGCTCTGACCCAGTCGTCTAGCCATCACAATTTGACCCTTGTCAAAGTCGCTCAGATCCTTACGCTTGCCCATTTTTCCTGCTTCCAACACATCAACTTCAAGAACTGACTGTTCACTTGCTTCCCAATATATCCCACCCCTTGACAGGTGCCATTGTAACGAGATAATCAATGTTATTCACTTCACCTGTCGGTGGTTTTAATGTTGTGGCTGATCGGTGTATGTGATGATTTGGTCCCCAGTAGTTGTTGTGCATGCAACACTTCCTGCTAGCCAGAAATCTATGTCAGAGAAAGTCTTCACGCCCAAGCAAAAATATGTGGTTCTTACATATAAATGGTTGCAGTGCCCCATAAACACATTGTAGACCCCAAAACATGTGGAGCACATGGGGAAATGCAATTGTAATGCTTAATAATATATGTATTTGTCATGGAACTATCACATCTGATGATGCAACAGCGGTCTCACGGATGTGCTGTAACATTACTGTGATTAACAACCGCCTCTCTGAATGCGCTTCTCCTTTGGAGTGCCTTTGACCCACACAAACATCCCAATCCTCCCGTTTTCCAAGGTTTAAGTTCACTGGAGAGAAGGGGGAGAAGAGAAAGCCTCCGTTCTGCATCTCTGGGATCCCCCTCCTCACTGCTCAGCTGTCCCCAAGTTGCAGGTCTGTAAAACATAGCTGCCTGGTTTGCAGCAGTAATTCTAAGGAAGTCAGCTGTTGGTTGTTGAAGTTCGCACCCTGAAATATGGCCACCACCAGACAAAACAACTCACACAGAGGCACCGAGGGACAGGTCTTTGAGAGATTGTTGTCCTCAGCTGACTCACAATGGAACAAATGTAATATTAGTGCTGAGCTGCTACTAGGAAAGCCAGCTAGTGTACATGACAATAGATTCTCATTTAAAGTGCT
The DNA here is from genome assembly GCA_900323365.1 of Monocentris japonica. NCBI lineage: Eukaryota > Metazoa > Chordata > Actinopteri > Trachichthyiformes > Monocentridae > Monocentris > Monocentris japonica. The sequence continues at coordinate 8,415 of OOFE01021681.1, read as the reverse complement.
CAGAGTTTAAAGGTGCAATAAGTAAAATTTTCGATAGGTTAATAAAAGGCATGCCCCTCTAACTTATGTGTGGTTAATTGCCAAACATGTTAGATTTTGTTTGGTGTCAGTCAACCTTTAAAGCTTGACTGTACTTTAAAAGAGGAATGTCATTTTTTTCTCTATCTTCATTCAGGAAAGTCATTCCAAAAGGATCTGCAGCTATTTGAAGAAACAACAGAGTGTGTCACATTTTGCTCTTTGACCTTTGGGGGCAGGTCATCATAATAAAGCGATTCACTGGACTGGGGCCACTCTGGGTCCTTCTCCCCAGGCTTGGCTCAGTCTCTCATCAAAGGCTTCCTGCGTGGAGCCCTGTGCCCACTGAGATCAGAGGGACGTGACCCGAGTCTGAGTCAGGGCTACCTACTCCTCCAATAGAGCCTTGGTCTATCCTGCTGCAGCCCCAAGGGCAGAATGCGCCCCTCTAAACTCTGGAAGTGCAAGAATTATGATCAACTCGCACAGAGCCTAGAGGATGTCCGCAATGAAGGGCCGTATTGTGGCCTTCCCCCGGGGGGTAAGAGTCGAGGGGCAGATCCTAACCCGGACCGTGACCTCTCCTAGGTTCTCCTCTATAGCCGGCCAGACTGGAGGTCAGATGCTCTGGGAGCTGTGCTATGAGTAGGCCGTTGAGGAATGCCACCGTTCAATTGAGGCCAGAGGGATCTTCTGATTGAAGGCTTATGTGAGTGAGAGTGAGAGGTGGGAATGGATGACCTCGTCTGAGCTCTCGGTCTGTGAGGTTTAGAGCTTCTCTTTTATGCTTTTTAGACTTTCCCTTTTCCTGTTGTAATTGGCGCAGGAATGTCCACCCACTCATCAACCCACCCACTGCATTTCTACTTTGAAATGGTAGCGATGGTGTTAGGGAGTTCATGATTCTGACTAAATGCATAATTATTTACTACTAAAAATCAAATTGCTGAATATTTCCCTCTACTTGAAATGTAAAAGACAGATACTGTCCATCTGTTATTGTGGCAAAGAAAAAAATGTACTGGGTAAAGACCACAGGGAGTATGGGCAGGTCCATTTTTGCTAATGTTCTTTTGGTTTGGCTCACTCATCTTTTCTCCTGGCCACATTAACCCAAGTACCTCCCCAAACTGTGAAAACCCTCTTAATTCAATGTTTTTGCTTCTTCTGGAACAAGCTCACTAATAGGCCAAAGGAGGTTTCCCACCCAAACCCTGAACCCTTGAACTTGTTTAGGGGTTGGGAGACCTGTGCTGTAGCTGGTAGACTAAAGATGAAAAAGCCTGCTGCGGAGGGAGTAGTATTTTCACATCTCCATTGTAATTATGCACTTGAAATGCCAACTAAAACTACAGTTTGAACAGCTGAGCACAGCTCAGAGATTGTAGGACGACTGGGCTTTAAAGAAGCACTCTCCTCCAGAATTTACCCCATGACCTTACAAAAGATCCCACTTTCAGGTGTCTCTTTTCCTTTGCCCACAAACAAAAGGATCGGGGCTGGGATTGCTTAAAGCAACTTAGCACTAAGATAATCTTTGTGCCATCGTAAATCAATGGAACAAAGAGGACCTTGGTGCTAGCATTCATTTGGGAAACCAACCCCAGGTAAGGATTTGGGGTCAGTTACCTTCAAAAGTAGTAATAGTCCCCGCAGTTGACTTCAGTTTAACATCAGGCCTGACCATAGCATCTCACAAGTATCATATATTCCCCCCCCCGTTCCCCAGGGCTGGAAGCAGGAAAGGGGCTCTGATGCAGCAGAAATCAGCCGAAACAAAACACAGATTGTTTCTCTCCGCACAATGCACAATAATGCCAAATAAAGTTCCTCTTTTCAGCACACATGGCACGTCTGTGTAGAAATGGTAAACCACTGTGGCATTGTTAGGAGGAGGGAACCAGTGTTACATATATCCTGGAAATAGTGACAACACGTGAGATGTCATCTATTTTCAGGTACTACCGCTGGTTCTCTGTCACCTTGCTGTATCATTTCACATCACTGGACTTTGGTAAGACTATACCTTAAAAAAGAAAATATTAATTGAATTAAAAAGTATTTAATTTGGTGCTGATATCCTATTGATTCTGAATAGTTGAATGTTTTAAAGTGATTACATTGTTATCACATGGTAAGAGTGAACACATGACCAAACTCCAATACATGCATATTACAGTACACAGGTTTAGATACTGAAAAGGAATCAATGAGTTGCCCCCTCATCCCTTTTTTCTTTGAGTCATGGTGGAGCATATACTACTACAGAGGCCAGTTTTGAAAGATTTTTCCCTCTGTACTATACTGAGTGTACACTGCAGATGAAAGTATTGTATTTAATCAAAGATTTACTTCCTGTCAAAGACATAGTGGAGTGTCAGCACCATTGAGGTTTGCTCTAAGAGCATTTTCAATGTCCATCGCCTGAGGTGCCTTAAAGATGTTTTGATTGATCATCGCTTTAACAATCTAAATGTTACCACATGAGGAGCAAGTGTTCCTGAACATACAATGGTGGAATTATGGAACTATTTTACAGATGGTTTAGCCTATTTTGCTATAAATGTATATATCTTATATTATCTATATTGAGGAAGTTGAAAGACAATCTTTCTTTGCATCGTTTATCCATAAGGTGATGAAACAAACACACACACACACACACACACACACACAGTTGATTGTCAGGTTATGAAAAATGCATTTGTAAATGCATGTTGAGATACTGTGTGCGTGCATCTCTGCCCTCATGTACCCGCCTCATACAGTGAGGCTTTACTAGGAATGCTAAATCAAATTCAGTGGCCATGGCTGTGGATTTACGCCAAATGGACTCCAGCTGCAGAGCTGCGTTTCCCAGCTGTAGTGCGTTGCTCTTTGGCACTGCTGACAACCTCTCTCTCCACGCTGATGAATCCTTTGCAGACTGTGGGGTCAAGTTGGCCCCTGGATGCCAATCTCAGGGTTAGTTTTGCATTTTTCTACTTAATGGTTAAGGTTAGAGATCCCTCCACAAACTTCAGATTCGAGCACACATACACAGACAGAAAACGTTCATGCATGTTCATGCACAAATGCACATACGTCACGAGGACCACAGGTGTCATGGGCTTCTAGGTATGTAATACGCATGGTGTGGCACTTAAAACAGTAACTGTTTTCCAATGCCTCAACATCTGTTTATCGTCTTGGTCTTGTTGTACCATAAAATATTCCCTTATGAAACAAAATAAGAACACCAAATCTACAGCACCATTCGTCAGGTGGCACCATTCGCTAGCTACCTCCTCTAGCCAGTAGCACTGTGTGGCATGCTACTGGCGACACTGCCAGTTTGGCATATCTAAACCTCTTCCATTCGTTTGTCTCGGTCTTCCCGGGGGACAGCAAGCTCAATAAAATAAACTATTTTCCGTGCCTCTGACCACAACACCAAGTCTGGTCTTAAGCTAGTGCTTGCTGTTTCCGTCGGGGCAGTTAGCTGTTCATACAAGTAGTGGTCTAATCTTTCGCAATCTCAAGATGCCTCCATACATGAATGTGTTGCACCTGTGCCACAATAGACAGAAACTACACACAAACACTACATTTCCCTAATTTGCTCTTATTTGGACTCTTCCCAAAGGCCTGGAGGAAAAACACTCACTACTTCGCTTTTAGTGTAATTCAGGTGCAGTGTTAAAGTCCTCACTGATATCTTGGCTTTTAGCACTCAGAAGTGTGAAATATGTCCCATTTTAGGTGGCAAAGCTATATCACACATCACATTTCTAGCTACATGGGTGGGGGTGCCAGAGAGCTACGTCTTGACTGACAACAAGGTACAACTACTCAAGGCTCAGATATCCTATATACCCCACACAGTTGCACAGCCATTCTGAAACATTGCCAACTGTTACCCTCGATAGACTGGAATCTGCATCAGAAAACACTGATCTACGTTTCAATCACTGAGGCAAAAAACATTTGGTCATTCATTCACGGTAAATCCACCATGACTGTGCTGCGCTTATGCATTCTAACCTCTAATTGCACAGCCAGGAAACTGGCCCATTATATTCTGGGACAATTATGGGGCCAGTCGCAGTGGAAACTTGATTCCCAGGGCCTGAGGTAGGCCTCCCCGGCTCACAGGATTGATGAGGGTCTCAGATGTGGACTAAATGGAGTCAAATCAATCTGCTTTAATCATTGTCCAACGCAATCCTCTGATGTACAAACAAAATCCTCTTTAAATTGTTTATGTTTACAAGCTGTGTGGAATACTTATTGCCACAGGGATTGTTTGACCCTTGTTGTTCCCACCAGAGTGAGAAATTAATACTGCACACCAGCTGATAGGAGAACACCAACAGCCACTGTGACAGACGACCTTTCATTGTTTGCAGCGACTATTCAGTTCAATTTTCACAGAAGGTGCCAGACTAAATTAAGATTCAAAGTCTGCAAATATCTCTTAATGCGTTTAACTGAATTTCACGTTTCATATTGAGCCCCGTTTTTCACCAGTGTAAGCAGGCCTCGTTCTCTTCTACCGCCGACTGGAGAGGACAGCAGCTTTATGGGTGGATCATGAGAGGATCTTGGGAGAGCATTGCTCCGGCCTTTCCCTCTAAGTCCACTGTTTGAATAAAGTCTCAGAGGAGGAAAAGCTTTCTGGTCCTTGGCCAGTTGTACGGGGGAGAAAAAATGAGGCAGGGGCTTAACGGGGATGATTGTCCTTTAAACAGGATCCAACTGTTGCCTTTAAGTATGTAAGGAATGTCGTTTAAGAGTGTTATACACACACCACACACACACACACACACACACACACACATAATTTCTGTGTAAGAATATGATTTGCCTGAGGAACTTGTAATTTCAGGAGCAATTCAACTGATTGTGCACACTGCACCAGGCCTCTTGGTTACATGCAGGTGTTATCACAAAAGCCTCACGACAATATAAGGCTAATAAATAAGTGTTTGCTGCTTGCATACCTCTTATGAGAAATATTCTGAGAAATGTAAAAATGTCACTGCAGTTTTACAGTACAGGAACACTTCTCAGCGACGGTGTATCTACTACTGCTTACATACATAACCTATACATACATGAACATACATAAACAGATATACGCCTGTGCTCTCCATACCTGCGGAAATATTTCTAACCAAAGTTTTCATGATAATTACATTTTTCCTATCAGATTAGCCCGGTCCATAAATCTGCCACCGGGGCACGACAGCCATTGAATGACAGTCTTGATGGAGCCGTCATGTGAGCTGGCAGTGATACAGGGCCCCTGACTGAAAAAGCTATTCCTTTTGCTCAGAGTGAAAAACCTGCTTTGTGCTGAATTAAAAAGCCTTGAGTGGTTTTCCCATTCTCCTCTGGCTGAATGTCTCTGTGACAGCGGTTCCTCTCTCATTTTTGGCCATTAGCAATCCAGAGAGGGACGTTTTCCTGAAAACAAACAACAACAAACAAAAGAGCAAAGTGGGGCGAGGAGTGTGGAGGGAGTGCAGAGGGAGAACTTCTGTGTGAAATAATTGCGAGGAACAATTTCAAACAGATGTCCGTTTGGACTCGGCCCTGGACTCGTGTCCCCGTTAAATATAGTGATTTGATTGGAAAACAAGCAGCGTGAGATGGGCTGGTGGCCAGCGGGACCATTCGGGGGCTTTCTAATGACCCCCAAGGGTCGAGGGGTCATCAGAGTAAAAGCAGATCAGAGAGGATGTGGGGCCGGCGGCCAGGACAGGGCCCATAAATCTAGCCCATTCTCAGAGGAAGCTATCTTTTTTCACTTCGCCATCAGAATTAAAACACAATCACAGTTGTCACATTGTGCTCCTGCCAGCGCGCAAAGGTTATAATTCAAAGCTAGCAGACGTAGAGTTGAGAGGTGGGGTTGGGTGGTGGTGGACTGTTGGGAGGAAGGTCAACAGGGTCATGTATTTTAGGCCTGACGAGCACTGCTGCTCAGAGGGTTGTGAGAAACTGTCCTACAGATCCATATATTAAAACCCATGATCACTATGACGATCACTATGACGCACTATGGTGCATTCTACGGCATGCTACCGTTCGTCCTTTTATTTATCACAATAAAAATATATCACCAAGTCAGCTTTTAGCACTGTAAAAATACATAGTGAGGAAATGAGGAATAGCGAGGAATCATTATAGTGAGATCACTGCAACAATATACCATGAGAACTAAATGATATGCTTGTAAAGCTCGGATCTCGGATGGGAAAGCTGACCATGTGTTATTCTTCCAATTTTCAGAGATGCTTTTCAGAGATGTTTTAACATGAAGCGGACAGCTGCACTTTATGGCAGGATGGTGCGAGGCGATCGGAGATCATTTTCATCGCTCTGCTGTTGAGCGGACACGTGCCTTCAAATTCTTTAAAAGTAAAAACTTAATCAGGGTGACAACAAAAAGAGATAGAGAGAAAGGGAGAGAGGGAAATAAAGAGAGAGAGAGAGAGAGAAAAAGAGAGAGAGAAATGGTTTTCTTCCCCTAAACAAAGGGCTTAGTCAGATTGGTCTGCTCACTGAGACCAGTGTTAGACAGCTCTGATACGCTCTCTACAGGGGAGGAAGTAGTGTGTCTAACACTGAAACTATTTTTTTCCCTGGTTTCGGGTTTGACACACACACACACATACACAGACTTCAGTCAGATTCAACCATGTCCTTTGAGCTTGAGGTAGTTCACTAAAATCACAGATCAAGTTTAATAAACTCAAAACGCTTGTTAAGTTGCTACACAAATTCAATTTAACAAATGAAAATATCTTATGTGCGTATTTCCCAGTGTACATTATGTTTAAATTCAATTTCTGCAAACTATTTGTTCCCATTTCTTTTGATTAACTCATAAGACGAGCATTGGCTGCGTGACTTTTCAAAATAGTACTTGACACAATATTTTTAATGGAAAAAAAAAAAAATAAAATTAGAATCTAAGCTCACTCTCCACAGGAATAACTAGTCAATGAATCACATATTTATAAGAAGCTTGAGAATACTCAGTGAAACACTTTCTTGTTTGTCTGTGATTACACTGGTGGAAAGATCACCACAGACAGAGATAATAATGTTACCTGTTTCAATATTTAGCACAATGGTAACAGTAACAGTTTGGTTTTATTAATACATCAAATCAAATTGAAGTAATGAATGACTCCTTTATCATTCATTCATTTATAGTTAATGAGTTAGTTTGAAATGATCAAACTTTTGTTTTTGTTGTTTCTGCTTGGTCCATTCATTCACTGAACAAGATGTTGTAAGAGCAAAATGCTGAGATGTACTGCTCTACATTGTGATCTGGTGGGAGGTTAATTTCACTGAAATTTGCAGATTGACTGGTTGAATTTTTATACAACTAAATAACCTGCTGTCGAAGCTTGCCGTCACTCTCCACCCCATATAAAGACATAGCCCCATTTGCTGACAGGGAGAAGCAGAAGGAGCATAATGTTTCACTCTGTTACTTGCTGACCCTCGGTGCCAAAAGCTCCCTGTAGCACAGAGCGACACCATGCCATCTCTAATGGTCCCTTACACCAATGGCCTACAATATGCTATAGTAGGGACTCACTTATCATCAGAGTGACCTCATGACCCCCAGTAGATGACCTGCAGAAGATTCCTTTCAGCCATGTGTTGCAGTGCTATACTTTGAGCTAACATCTGACGCAGATCGCCTAGAAGAGAGCATGACTGAAACACTAAATACTCACACTCATCACTAAATTAACTTGTTATTGCAGTTCTGTGAAATGACAGTGTTCATGTGAGAAATGTCATGCAGAGATACACTATATAGCCAAAAGTCAGGGGACACCCCTACTAATTACTGAGTTCAGGTGTTTCAGCCACACACCTTCAACCAGAGAGGCGGGACTAATCAGTGAAATCACCTGCTGTATTCTTTGGTTGGAATGAAAACCTGCAGACTCTCGGCCCTCCATGGCACATGATTGCCCACCCCTGATTTAGAATTTAGAATGGATCGTAAAGAGCTCAGTGACTTTAAACGTGGCACTGTCATAGGATGCCACCTTTGCCACAAGTCAGTTTGTGAAATTTCTGCCTTACTGGATGTGCCCCGGTCAACTGTAAGTGCTTTTATTGTGAAGTGGAAGCGCTTAGGAGCAACGACAGCTCAGCCACGAAGTCGTAGACCATGCAATCTCACAGAGCGGGGCCAATGAGTGCTGAAGCGCATTGTGGGTAAAAGCGGCAGGTTGGCCTTGCGGTTAGAGAGACCAACCCATCACCGGAGGGTTGCTGGTTCGATCCTCAGCACCACCAGGAGGACGCATTCCAGCTGTGAGTTGGTGATTGAAAAATGACTGGTGCCACAGCTATGGTGCCCACCAACACTGCCGAACT
>OOFE01021680.1:0-12939 GCA_900323365.1 Monocentris japonica | reverse complement strand
ACCCCGCCGCCACCTCCACCCCCGCCACCGGCTGAACTCTGGGACGAATGGCTGAACCAGCGCCAGCGGAGCCTGAGGATCTGCTTCATGTCAAATTCCTTCTTCCCCGACACAGACATCCTCCTTTTGGTTTGGAGACGAAGGCAGTGGAATGTTGAATCCCCAAAAACATGGAGGAGAGCAGAGGAGAAGAGAAGAGCCTGGGTTTCAGTCCTCACTGACTACAATGTGCCTCTTCTCTTCCTTTATTGTCTCACTACTACTACCACCACCAACACCCCCTCGCCCTTTTCTTACTCCTCCGTTGTTCTTTTATTGGAGGTGTAGGAGAGATGGAAAGCAGTCCTCTGCAGCTTTTGTTCCTGTGCCTGAGATTATTACCCTCCCTGCAACTCTCCCTCTCTTTCTCTCTTTCCCTCCTGTGCTGCTGCTGTTTCTGTCTGCTGCTGCTGCTGCTGTGCCGCCGGAGCTGAGTTAATGCACAAGCATGATCCACACTCCCTCCCCTTCCCTCCTCTGTCTCACTCTCTCTCTCTCTCTCTCTCTCACTCTCTGTCTCTCTGCTTGTCTCTCCTGTGCACACACACACATGCACACTCTGACAGATAGACACATATACTCTGGAAACAAAATGAAAAATTCTCCCAAGCCCTGCCCAGTCCCCTCTGCTCTCTCTACGTGTGTGTCTCTTTGTGTATATACGTGTATATATGTGTGTGTGTGTGTGTGTGTGTGTGTGTGTGTGTGATGCCGGGGCTTACTAAAAGGGGGAGGTGGGGTATCATGGAGCCAGCATGATGAGGTCACACCTTAGGCAAGTAAATCATTGCTTGCTGAAGGAGGGAAAGAGACAGACTGCTCACTACACTGCACTGTCTCTACTTACTCTATTAGTAGGAGCTTATCATACGTGAATGTGTGCAGATACACATGCAAGCTCACACATACACACAAATGCATAGGTACATTAATAACTCTCTCATAGATAGCCAATTACACACATGCAAACATGTTTTCCTCATACCATGCAGCCCTAGCATATAGACAAACTCACACTGTTATACATGCACACCAGAACTATCTCCCTCTCTCTCTTACATACACACATATATATACACACACACACACACTCGCAAACACACACATGCACACATCTGAGCAGTCTGCTATTCTCACATCAAACAGAATCCCATGGGGGAATGTTTCAGTGTAGGTAGCCATGCAGAAAAAATATTCTCCCTCAGCCACTGTGTCTTGAAAACCCCCTGTGACTACAAGTGAAAAACTACATACTGATGAACCTTCAAGGTCAGTAAGCTGCTTCTTCCAGAGTCAGGACTTCAGAAAATACAGTCAGTCTTTTACATTTCATAAATAGATCATTTTTCTGCATAAGCTTAATACTGCACCATAGTACCTAATTGAGATACCATGAATCTTAACTCCTTCTTTAAAGCCAATGGGACACCTGGTAAAGCATGCAAGGTAATCTGAGGACATTTGATCGATGCTGATAGCATCACCAGCATATGAAAATAGGGGCATGAGGATAAGCTGTATGCTGGAGGTTATTCTGACAACAGTATAGGATGTGGGTGTTTTAAGTGCTTTATTATGAGTCAGTTGTCAAAGGAATGTACATGCCCATGGGGCAAGTGAAGTAATTGGATTTAGAAATGGATTGTGAACCAGGAGAGCATGTGAAATATACAGAACAAAATACCCTTACACAACTAACCTGATCACACTTTCCTGATACTAGAGATCATCAAGCTGTGGTTTATGCATCCCCACACAGGAATGACTTCATCACCGCTGATGTGTTGCATTTGAACCACCTGGTAACACTGTATTTCCAGGGTCCTTTTATGACTGTGATGTCACAGTGACCTGATACACATATAACCATGCACTAAGTTCACCTCTTACAGAAATACTTCAATCCTGAAAAGGTGGCACTGTATTTGTGTGCTCTTCACTGACATTCCATTTTTTTGAGAGTGGATACCAACTATTACAATCAATAGTTTATTCATGTGCCATGTCCCATCATTCATTTGTTAATGGGATAAGAAACAACCAGCCTCTGCTCCCACTAGTATCTGCCAGTACTAAGCCTGTAATGTATACTGTCTAGCTTAAAAGGCTATTGGATGGGGTAATTTGGCAGGGGTTAATCTGACCAACAAAAGATGCTTACATGTCCCTCCCCTCACAGTCTGTGCTTCATGTGATGATAGTAAAAAGCGTATTATAAGCTAAGGCTGCAATGCACAATTCATTTTCTTTTAATTCATCAACGCTTCATCACCAAGACCTACTGAGTTCACAGATATCTAATCAGCTAACACAACCTTCTTTCTAAAATTAGCTAAGATTATCACCTTTATTATTTATTTTTGATACACAGTTCTTTGTGTTCTTCACACATCCTTCACAAAACTTGAGTGTACTGAGACAAGGATTAAGATTACTAAGGAGACAATAATTCCCCCCTGATTATAATAGGATCAAGAGATATGCATCATAAGGTTAATGCATTATTCAAATCAAATCTATGTGGGAACCACAGCAGGTCGAAGGATCGCATGGAGTGTACGGATCATCCTTTATTTCTACAGTAAAGCAGCACAGACAAAGAATTATTAAAGAGGGCTGTCTCATATAAAACAATGTATTACTCTGTTGTGTTTGGAGCCCAGGAAGACCAGTTTACAGCAACTAGTCTCTGCTGGGGATTCTGATCATTGAAAGGGTTTGTATACACACTGTTGTCCCTTGAGTGGCTTTGGGGTTTCCTGTGTGTGAAAGGGAAGCCATCTTGGTTTGCTGGTGGACGTTAGACCTCCATTTGAGGAGAGATATGCATATAATTTCTTCAGCCTGTTCCTTGTAAATGTTTCATGATAGAGAAGATGATGGTCTATAAGCTTTTACCTCAATGAAGAAAGCCCCCTTCCTCTGGGGAACACTGTAAATGGTGCTCGGTGGTTACTGATAAAACTTGCTATTTTCATTGGCGAAACGCTGCAAGAAATATGTACATCTTTATTGATCATAAGTTTGAGTAATATGTTGCATACATCTTTTATTACGGTGTGCTAAGTCATGCTATAATAATCATTCACATTAAGTGCGGTAATAACATGCAATACATTATGTTTTTATATACATAAAGTGGGCGGTACTAACCTCATCCTGATGTTCCACAACTGGAAGACGACACTGATAATAAGTGATATATAAATGTAAACAATGTTTTTGTTCAGCTGAACATACAGATGAAAATGGGTATTTCTGCCCATGTCCTAAGCTTGATTTTGTCACTTAACAAATCTAATGATCTAGTTTTTTGCAAGTGTGCCGCTTTCCACAGGAGTTATCCCCCACTTAAAGATCTCTTGGTGCAGTCATTAATCATGAAATGTCATTATCGTTGCCTAATCACCCCAGGTGGCCTTAGCTGTACACGTTAATTGACAGAAAGGGGACTCGGTAAGACTTTTGTTTCCCTTCAGCTTTTCGTAGGAGCTTTACTGGGACCAAAATTCTCATGATGTGTCTCTTTCACATACACAGATTTTAAATGAGTCCAAGCAGGACTTGATACTATTTTAAATCTGACAGATTAAGAATACACCTTAAAATACACCTCATAAAAATACACCTCACAAAATGAACTTGAAATCAAGCTGTAAAGCTTGATGTGTTCTGTCTTACTGATCTAAAATTCATACAAAAAAAAGGGTGAAGCAAGTTCTTCACATGATTTCACTTATTATGAATGAAAACCAAAAAATGATATCTACATCCTCGTATTATTAGCTTTAATTCATCATCTGAATTATCACAGATTAAAGCCAACGGGTGGGGTAAACTATTCCTCCATTCCTGCCATTGTTAGATAGCATGAATGAGGTATTTGCAGTATATTGTGACAGTCTGGTTGCATCATAGTAATAAAGACCCATTAGAGTGAGAAATGATCTAATGTATTGTAACAAGCCATCACACTGGGTAACCTCTTTTATTCTTGCAGGAGTCAAGGACACCATCTGGCTCCACTCTCAACAAGACACATGAGATGTCAGAGATGTCAGACTGGTGTGGTAAACCACATTATCATCCAACATCAGCCCCCCTAGTGAACATGCCTACCTGCCTCATCTGCCATTCCTTGAGTGTGCAATAGGGTTAGATGATGTGGTATTTCTGCTTGATAAACTGTTAATATTTGTTAAAATAATATTTGGCCTTATTTCAGAGACAATATGCTACACATTAAGGGAAGTTGGTTGTGTTAGAAAAAATTACAGAACAAAAGCAGAGACCTACAGTTGTAGCCATTTATATTGCATACTTGTTGAGCTAATGCTGCAGTTTGGCTCAATCCCCATGAGGAATTATTTGGGAAAAAAATCACATTTTGCTTTTTAGCTGTCAGAAGTTTCATTACATGGTCTGCAAACTAGCTGACTGAGAGCCATTATAAATTTATTTTAAAATATGCTCATGTGGTTGTACTGCAGTGTTAATGCTGGGTAGATGCAGGATAAATGCATGAATGGCTACCACTGCAGGATCCCAGCCTGAATACCAACTGAATGCTCTTTTGAAAGATGAAAGTAAGGTCTCACATGTCAACATTTATGCTGTGTTGGCCAGTGATATTTAAAATAGAATTGTCCATTGTCCATACTCATGAGATTCACAAATTAGGGGGATATGGGTTAGCAAATAAAAAAATGTATTCACAAACACACACCCACACACCAACATGTGCTAACACTATCTCACACGTGCACACACGCACACATATGAGTTGTCTGGTGATTTGAAAACTCAGAGCATAATGAAATACTACCACCATCTACATGTCTTATTTTGTGTTGTAGCGTCCCTGACCTGATGTGTCCATGACCAGGGTATAGCTATAGAACGGCAATGCAGCCTTAGGAAAGAAAATTCACTCACTGGAGGTCAGAAGAGACAAGTCTAAAATTTATGGGAAAATTACATTTAATGTGCCATTTATGGCTGAGCCTGCAGATGAGGTTATCTCTTGAATCAATAGCCTATATTTAGAGACGGTGGAAGGCAACCAAGGACATACAGTACATGTAGAACAATGATATTTGTTATAAGCTTGACGTACAGCATTAGACTGGTGAGGATTTTTTACTGCAGTGAATATTGTCTGCGAGTAATGCTACTGGATAAATAAAAATCGTCTCTGGTAATGCCCTTATCTCTGGTCATACATGAAAGTAGAAATGCCGGTGGAGTTGTGCATACAGTTGTTATATGGCACCAGGAAAAAAATACTTTACATAAGATTCAGTGTACAATTTGCTAAAATATTTTCAACAAATTCAAAAAATCATCAAAATAATAAACTCTGAGTACAGTACAATACTATGAAAGTAGGGCATGTTTGAATACACACCATTGTTGTTGTTTTTAAAAACAGGACATCAAATAAGTTGCTTCATAAAATCTAAAGTTGCCTACATCTAGCGACAGCAAGAGCTTTGCTCTTACCTGGAACCTGGATCCAAACTCCTGAGCCTTCAAACAATGTAAGTATCTTCTACAATGAAAAGCCGATGGAGATGATCTGCATGTAATCCAAAAAACTCACACATCACAACTCTGAAGGAATGTTCCAACTTTTTGGTCTCCTGTGTCCCTCTTTCAGCAGAAAAATATTTGCCTCTCCAGAAAGGAAAGGGGTGCTTTCCTCTTTTAAAGGAAACTGCTGGTAAGTTCTTTCCTGTGCGCTACCTCAACAATTGCATTCAAGCAACCAGGAACACAGGGATCACTTCCTGTGTTCTAGGCAAAACATTGTTTTCACAAGGGCCTGCTCCCCTACAAAATGTTGTTCTGTAATTACACCCTTGTATGATGTAGTTTAAAGTTATCAAGATCTCTAACTGTTCTAAGACTAAACCATAATGCCATGTGTCCATGTGTCAAATACTGTATAGTATGAATCTGGTCAAATATAGTGTGGCATATTATTCATTTATCACTAAAAAATAAGTGCCCTAGAACAGGTGAATGATTGCAATGGTCCATGATATATATTTAAACAGTGTTAGCTGCTGGGAATTATGGCCAGAAGAGATCTTTATTTTCTCTTCTCCTACTATTTGCTGGCAAACTTGAAAACAAGGTGAGGTGAGAGGGCAAATTAACTTATTAAGAAGGTCAGTGGCACTAATGTGTGAGCTGAAAGATCCCCCAGCTGCAAAGTTGCTAACAAACATGTTTGGGTATTGATTCCATGCTGAATATAAATGATTAAATGATAAATGATCAATAAAACTTTGTGTCTTATGAGCACTTTTAAAACATTTTAAGAAAAGAAACACTCTCAACACTCTCAACAAATCTCTTTGAAGGATATGTTCTGTGCACTGACAAGTTACATGTGTAGCCACTTCATTTGTGCACAAATTGCATTGCATGCATCTCGCAAGGCAGTTTCTAATTACACAGCAGAGTAGCAATCAAGGCAGGTTGGCCTAGCAGGTTGGCCTAGCGGTTAGAGAGACCGACCCATCACCAGAGGGTCGCTGGCTTGATCCCCGGCACCACCAGGAGGGTGTATTCCAGCTGTGAGCTGGTGATTGAAAAATGACTGGTGCCACAGCTACGGTGCCCACCAACACTGCCGAAGTGCCCTTGAGCAAGGCACTTAACCCCCAACTGCTCCAGGCGCGCTGTCCAATAGCTGACGCCTGCGCTGTCCTCTGACCTGGAAAAGTGCATGTGTGTGGGGTGATGTGTGTATATCTAGTCAGAGGTATGCAAAGAAAGAAATTCACTGCATGTGTACGTGTTAGTGCCAAATAAAGTTGATTCATTCATCATAAAGTTGATTCATCAACACTAAATGTGGACAAATAGGACAGCATGTATCCATGCATTTGCTCAAGTTTTTGTTGCCCATTTAATCATTTTTAAAACATGTATACTGAAACAGCGCATTGATAAGCAGAAATGAGCAAAATAATCAAGGGGCATTGTCACCTGTTTTCAAAAAGCAAACCATATGTATCTGGTCCTAATAAAAGTTAAAAATTACAGTTATACTGTATATGGGTGTAGAGGAATGTAGCATATGTATGCAGTATTTTCAGTGAATCTCAATAGAATTAAAAAAAAAGCCCAGTTGGGCATTCCCCCCCCATACATTTTATTCCAATGTGAATGTCTAATAATTATACAGGAAAGTGATATTAAAGGTTTTATCATTTTAAAGACTACTAGTGGTAGCAGTAGTAGTGTACTTTAATGTGATATCCCCATGTAAAATCATGAAGATCAATACGAACTATACAAAAAAAACAATACATACAACCAGCATCCATAACCTGTACAGTAGTCTATATACACACACAGTATAACCTAATTCAGAATAGGACTATTTTTTCCCCTGCCAATAAAAGCCTCATAGTAGGAATTGCCCAATCAGTTACCTACAAGACTGAAGACAGAACGACTAAATTAGGTAAATTTCAAAATACCTCTTGGAACTGGCTTCTGTAGTAAACTGAGATCTGACAGACTGAGAGATTCATTCATATAATGCTACGTTATCAGAAAATTCTCAATGGCCGAACAGCATTTGGTAAGTTTTCGTGCATTCCCTCCAGGTTGACCTGGAGGGGATGCATTTTTTCTCCAAACTGGTGTCATTGGTGTCTGTGTCTCTTTACTTTTGGTAGGCAGATAAGAAGTTGCTGTGTTGACAACCTATGTATTCAACGTAGATGTAGTTTGGCCAATAAATGCCTGACTGATTTTATATTTTAGTCCAATAGTGGATGCAGTAGCTCATTTCCATCCATGTGTAAAATATGTTGACGTCAAATCATGCTTGCCTCCCAATTCAGTTATTTAAATGTGATTGCAAAGACTCTAACATTACTCCATGAAGCTCATAATCTGTTGATAAGGCTCTACTACACCAAAAACTTCTCGGTCGACGTGCAATCAACATGTTACAGAAAAACGTCAGTAGGGCACTCAAGGACTGTGAGAGAGCCTCGCTACTGTGCCTAGCATTTTCCCCCCACATAAACCAGTAAGTGTATACATTTACCACAGAGTTGGGAAATGGGAAACAGATATAAGTATGTGATTTGTGATTTGTGGTCATGTCCAAGACTTACTCTATCAAGATTTGGTATGCCAGTCTTGCTATTATTCCTGCTGATCTTTTTGCAACTACGAGCGGTGATGTAATGATGTTGACAAAATCTATATGGGCATAGTTCAAAATCATTCCAAAATGAAAATGAAATTTACCACTCCATAAGCAAAAAGCTAGAAGCAAAAATAAAGAATGCTCTCTATTCCATTGACTATTTACTACTTTAGGGGCAACAACTTTGAGATCAATTCTGAAATCAGACATACATCATCTACAATGACTGGAAAATTTTGTTGTTTATTTTCAGGAAAATTGGACATTTACTAAACAGGTGTGTCAGTGTCTATGTACAGTGTCTGTGTACAGTACCATTTACAGTCAAACATCATCATGCACTGTGGGCTGAATTTTTTCAATAATTTCATTGTTTAACAAAGAGGGCCTGAAGATACTGTGTAGCAAATTTGGTGACATTTGAATTTTAAATGTGAGTTTTACAGTTTCTGTAGGTTGCAATGAAGCAAGGTTTCTTCACGTATTGACAAATGTAATGTGAGATGTAGAGCTCTATAGCACCTACCACTGAATTATTGAAGATTTTTGTCATTATTAGATTAGACTGATTGCTGTAGCACCACCATGAGGACTATTGGCTCCATACTGTGGTGGGTATTCTTTGGCATGGGACTGAACTAGACCGGAAAAATTTGGTGATTTTTCATGCAAGGAAAGGCAGTTATTGTAAAAAGAAGAAGAAAAAGAAGAAGATGGAGGAGGAGGAGGAAGAAGAAAAACATGTAGAAATGCAAGACACAAAAATATAGACACACAATCAGGCATAATACTTGCCCATTTATACTATTCAAGTTCATATTATTATATCAAAGCAAACAAATGAAAAATTGCATTTGGTTAAGGCAATGATGAATACCAACTCAGGAAAATTATAGCTCAACTGTTTATTTGATTTATTTTGCAGAATGCACACAAGAAACAAAATAGACCCAAATAATCATATGCCATCTCCATCAAATCTGATCTGAACTATTTAACTTTTTTCCTCTAGCATCAACACTGATTTTGTTAGCAAACAAGTGACATAATTTCAGAATGACTGTTCATTCATGACCTTTTACAGATATTAATTTTTAGTCTAGCCAAACATCACAAGATGTGTGTACAAGGAGAGAGGAAGGGAGTGAAATAAACAAAAATACAGAGGACCATAAAAGAGATAAGAATGGAAATTAAGCAAGATTGAGAAACATAAAACATTATAAAAACCAAAGGAAGCAAATGTATACTTTCGACTTTCGGTAAATGAAACAAAATATATGGGTGCATAGAATCCCATAAAAATGAATAGCAAAGTATTGACAGCGGTTTATAGAGTTGATAGTTTCCAGAACCATTGATTGTCTTTGCAATTATGGTCTTTACAACACGGTCACCTTTGAGAATATGTTATAAAGGGCCAGCTCTATGTTGCGTAATATGCTTGTGCATTGATTATATAATATCAAAGCTTCAAAATTAAATGAATAAAATCATTTCATACATAAAAACAAGTAGATGTCTTTTTTGCTTTGTGTCTGGGTCTATAAACAACATTTTCTTAGAAATAACTATTGTAACTATATCTCTTTTGGTGCAATAGACCCCTTGATACAAATATACCACACCTATTCTTAACATTTTTTTAATAGAATGCAATAACACAACTGGACAACCCTGTGAGAGACTATTGGTGAGAATTTGGTGAGGTGGTATATGTTCAATAAATTTTGACTATGTACAAAAAAAAACAATATTTAATATTACATACAAATTCATCTTATTTACAGTTTGGTGGGATTTTAAACAAACTCATGTACTCCTGTGTGATTAATGAAATTTGGAAATTGACTATGAATTAATTCAAATGAGATGAGTGTGAACATCCCCCTCAGGTTTTAAATACCTGAACAGTAAGAAAGAATTGGGGTGTACATGAGAGAGTTTAATTTGCCTCATAAATCATCATTTTTTCGGTGACACAGATAGTTCAACTCTTGGGAACCTGAATCCACTTCTAGACCCACTGTCACTACTTGATGATGAAGACAGTCGAGATTTTTTAGATGGGAGAGAAACACCTGCACTTCCCTCTACTCTTGCTTCACTATCTTCACCAAGTGTCACTTCATATGAGCCCTTTGACTTTGAACCAAAACCTCCAAAGGTGCCAAACTTCAACTTGCTTTTCTTTCCTTTGACCTTGGCTCCCCCTAGATCTAGAGAAATGTCACCACCCTCTGCTTCTAAGTGAGCTGATGGGGAACTGACAGCAAGCCCTCCCTCGTCACTCAGAGAAGAAGACCGATGCCTTGATTTCTTAAATAGATCCAGTGAGGCAGATTTGCCTTTAGGTGACACACTCAGCCCAGAATTGCCCTCTACTTCTAACTTTCCACTCACCAATTCCCCTGAACTTAAACTTACATCTTTAGAGACCTTCCCACTCTTTGCACTGCCGCTTAATTCTATCTCTGGTCCCTGAAGGCTTAAATCAACTGCACTACCACCCTTAACTTTTGATTTGCCGAATAGTTTAGGCATCTTGGCCTTTACTTTTCCTTCACTGTGCTTCAGTTCTGCACTGGGAACTCCAATACTCTGTGAACTGACATGGTAACTAAGAGATGGAGACTGTATGTTTATGTCTCCACTAGCTGCTGCACCTGACTCAACATCTACACCAACTTCCCGGCCTTCCAACTGAGGAAGAGCAATACCAAACTTTGGAACCTTTATTTTGGGAAATGTAACGGTGCCCTCTGGGTATTGAAGTCCACCAGATGCACTGTTCCCAGAAACACTTGAGTCCATCTCCATGCCACCCTTCACATCTATCTTTGGACCTTTTACACCTCCAGACATGGCTGCCTTTCCTTGTCCATTTAGATTTATATCAATATCAGGGGTAGTTACGTTCAAATTTGGCATTTTGATCTTAGGTGTCTTTAGTTTCACATCTGGCCCCTCCAGACTAACACTTGGACTGTCAATATGTGAACCCTCAATGCTAGCATTTAAGCTACCAGATGGCAAATGTATGTCAGGTGATTTCAATCCCTCTGATACAGAGCCATCCCCTTTCACTTTGGGTGATTTGATATCAAATTCCACATCAGGAAAATGAAGCTTACCAAACAGATACTTCTTTCCTTTTGTTCCTTTTGCATGCATATCTGGTGTGTCTACATCCAATTCTGCTGCTGGTGTTTCAATGTCAACTTCAGGTTTCTTGACCTTTCCTTTCACTTTTGGAAGCTTAAATTTGCCTTTCTTTCCCTTGATGTTGATGTCAATATCAGGGGCATCAAGGCTTGCTTCAACATCTGGGAGACTAACTTCTGCTTTGGGACCTTTGGCTCCCATACTGAACTTGGGTGTCTTAACCTTGACTTCAGGCCCTTCAACCTCTGGAGACTTAATTCCAAATTTGGGACCTTTAAATTTGGGAAATGTAACACCTGTTTTTTCAGTGTCAATGGATCCACCTTCAATATCCACTTTGGGTGTTTTTATGTCTCCCTCAATAAAATCTCCACTGAGCTTAGGCCCTTTCAAGTCCACATCTGGCATGTAAATGTTTGGTCCTGATATTGATGGCATCTTGAATTTAGTGCCTTTGATTTTACCAGTTGAGCTGTCAATATCAAGTTTAGGACCTTTTATATCAACATCAGGTACCTTAATATTCATGTCAGCTTTTGGAATGTTAACATCAATATCTGGGCCTTCTACTTTTGGACCTTTTAATCCAAATGATGACATCTTAAGCTTAGGCATTTTAAGTCCACCATCAGGACCTTCAATGTCAACATCTGGACCTTTGATGTCTAGCTTTGGAGATTTAATATCTCCTCCTATTGTTGGCACTGATAAATCCACATCTCCCTTGACCTTAGGGCCTTTAAGGTGTATATCCACATCCGGCACGGAAATCTTTGGTTGAGATATGGATGGCATCTTGATTTTGGGTCCTTTGATTTTACCATCAGACTCCTCAATAGCTAATGTAGGTCCTCTAATGTCAATGTTGGGGGCATCAATGTCAATGCCAGCTTTGGGGAGGTTAATGTCCACATCTGGACCCTCCACTTTAGGTCCTTTGAATCCAAATGATGGCATACTGATCTTTGGCATCTGAAAGCCTCCATCAGGACTTTCAATGTTAACATCTGGTCTTTCAATGTCCAATTTGGGTGCCTTTATTTCTCCTTTTATTTTTGGTACTGACACACCAAGATCTCCCTTGAGATTAGGCAATTGCAAATTCATATCTACATCTGGCATGGAAATCGTGGGTCCTGAGATAGATGGCATTTTGAATTTTGGACCTTTGACTTTACCATCAGGGCCTTCAACATCAAATTCAGGACCTTTGATGTCAACTTCAGGTACTTTGATATCAATATCAGCTTTGGGAAGGTTGATGTCACTATCAGGACCTTCCACTTTTGGACCCTTAAAGCCAAATGATGGCATTTTGATTTTTGGCATTTTGAAGCCACCCTCAGGCCCTTCAATAGCAACAGCTGGACTTTTGATGTCAACTTCAGGTGCTTTGATATCAATATTAGTTTTGGGAAGGTTGATGTCAAACTCAGGACCCTCCACTGTTGGACCCTTGAAGCCAAAGGATGGCATCTTTATTTTTGGCATTTTGATACCACCTTCAGGGCCCTTCAATATCAACAGCTGGACCTTTGATGCCAACTTCAGGTGCT
>OOFE01021679.1:31160-82726 GCA_900323365.1 Monocentris japonica | reverse complement strand
AAAAAAAAAAAAAAAAAAGAAAAGAGTATCCAGAGGAATTTGGAGGGAGAAATCTTCTAAGAAAGGCTCCACAGAGGGGAAAATCAAAGTTGTTTGGGTCCAAAACTGAGCTCTCTGCGACTATGACAAACCAATTGTGCGCACTGGCTGGGAGTAATTCTGTATGGAGACTGAGGGTTTTGCAGAGCCAGTGAAAGGTGAAAGGAAAAACTCGGATGTGGATTGCCGCTCACGCTGTATACTAGGGCTCCACCTAGCAGCAAATACTAGATAACATGCTGCAAATGACAGCCTTTCTACCTACAGTATATCTTGCTTGAGGCAGGCAGGTAGATCCGTTATTGTAGCCTACATTCTGGCTGCCAGGCTATGACTGCAATATTTATTCGAAATCCACAACCTCTCTCAAAAGATTCAATGCCTCTTGAAAATGCTTGGCGACTAATATATGAACAATTCTCTCTCTTTTGCAATACCCCAAACAAATATAGGTAAATATAGGTGTATTTGGACAGAGACATTTTCACAGATATCACAACATTTGTGGAAAAAATAAGGATCAAAGAACACTAAAATCTTAGGAACCATCCTCTTGACCAAAGTCTACACTGTAAAACCAATGCCATGCTTACAGTTGGACCCAGTTAGAATTCAGCCACTCAATCATTCTGTAGCCAATTAACCAGATAAATAATAAGTTACAATCAAATAATAACAACTAATTATCCAAGCACTCACCCAGTGCTCTACTAAAGAGCACATCTGAACATGGAACTTTGATGGAAAAGCACATTTTTGTACTACTTTCCTGCCTGAGGAACACCTTGAACTCTTGGGGGCAGTGAGTTATTTTTCATCGGGACCCGTATTTGAAAAGATGAAGTGTTATCTCTCCCTGGCACCGCTTACCATGCACCCCCGATGCAAATGGATTTCTGCAGGTAGAGCACTGACCAAAGCTGCCTGCCGTTATACTTGCACAACCCAGGTAGCTTCAAAGCAAAGGCTTAAGTACCGTGGAATATACCACTGCCATCTTGACTACATAAAATATACAATAACTACAAAATAACTAAACTCTCACATTAGCAATAACATGAAAACCATACCAATAATGGAAATGCCGACGCCTACAGACTAAAAAGATAGCAGTAAGCTTTGGATCAGTTCCTTTTCATCTTTTGAATAACATGCCCTTCATGATTAAAGAAGTATCAACAGCTTTGCACTTTCTCCACTGAAATGGAGAAGCATTTTCAAAAACATGGAAATGAAGGCAAGTTAGGTCCTATCTCTGACAAAGACAGAAAATGGAAATGGCACTAAAAGTAAGGCAACAACAGGAAACAACCCCAAAACTGCATGTATAAACAATTTCATGTTTTTGAATGCTGAAGTATATTATGGTATATAATATTAGGAACTCTACCCAAAATTTCTAAACCAGAGAAAAAAAAAAAAGCTTTAATCTGTGATATAATCAGATGTAATCATGAAAACTTTGAGCTGCTCCTTTGACTATGAATAGGTAACTTAGTGAATTCATAGACGTTTGAGATTTTATATTGTATTTCATCTTAACTTACTTTATTATAGTACGGACAGTTGCAAATAAAAACTGTGCAAACAAAACAGAAATCACACTATGTACTGATATTGTATCTACAACATCAGTTTCCCCATTTACAGTCAGTGGAGCAGCTCAAGGATTTGTCTCTCACTTCAGGCTGGAAGAGACTTGTTCATATTAACAATTCTTGACTGAACTGTCCAAGATCATAGGAGTAGCATTACTGCAGTCAGATGAAAACCTTTCCAAAAAGTAACCTTCCAGGAATTAAATACACATGAAGCATGAATAAAATCAAGGACATCACAATAAAGTGGACTTATTTCCATTGTGGTCATGTTGTAAAGATAGTAAGGGGGTGGTGAAAAATACATTCAACATTAGAAATAATGTGAGAATCAAATCATTTCTTATAATAGCATACATTTTCAATACTTTGTTTAGGCTTCCAGCATGTTGCGCTAATTTTGTTGTCAGCAGCAAGTACTACACGTTTCTGATTCTATGGCGCACACACAGCAGAAAAAGATCATTCGGAATCAAAGCTTCCGTTTGTTTCAGGTACCGGCTCTGGTCAATCCAAAATGGGCACTTAGACATCTTCATGTTGTGGAGAAATGCACCGGGTACTTTTGTGAAGGTGCATCGCCAGTCAACCCAAAAAAAGATACATACTGAGGGGTTAAATATGTTTCATGCACAAAGTTGGGTCTGCTGATGGCAAGGAAAATTAGAACGGGTATAACTCTGTAGAATGGGATGAAAATAATGTTTTGTTCTTTTCTGTCTTTTTGGTTTTAAGTTTCTAATTACGTCTGCCACAAGTTAAATGCTATGAAAATGTCATTGGAGCAAAATATCCCAAAGCGGGGGGTGGGGGGCATAAAAGATATAGCTGAACCAAACACCACAAAGTCATTTGTAAAAAAGACATGGCTGTTTCAATGTCCATTTACTTGTAAACACCACCATTTGAATTCTTCTACAATATCTATAACTGTGTGTGTGTAACATTCTAATGCCCAATCTCAAGCTGCCAACAATGGATTTACAAAACACACAGAGTTAAGCACCTGAGACACAGTCATAATTGAGCACCATAAAGTGATACATAGCACTATAAAACCTCTGTGCAGCAACTTGCCATGCTGTTGTGAGAAATTCCTGCCAAATACAAAGCTGCTCAGGAAAATTAAGGCTTATGGGGACAGTTGTTGTGCAAAGTGAATCCAATAACGTGGGAGCCATTTCCCTGTTTATCCGCACTAGCAAGCCCAGGAATTATCATCTTCACAGTGCTGACACTTTAATATGCAGCAGTGCTTAAAGTGCTTAGACAACTAGACACTCTTCTTCAGCTGGTTGGGTGAGAACGTGTGCTTGGTTTCAGCAAGTACAGCGATGCCGGACCAAGACTAAAGAAAAGACGAAAGACTGTTTTTGTTTGTGTGTGTGTATGTCTTTCAAAAGCAAGCTAAAAGTTTCTTTGAGGACTTTATGAATGATTGAAAGGATGAGATTAACGATGAACACAAACAGAAACAACAAAGCACACAAAAGCCCTGAGAGAAAACCCATCAGCCCAACAAGACCGATGAACTTAAAATTTGTGACTCAACTTTTTCAAAAATGACCCACAACTCATCTTTAAAGCATGGCATTGTATCAAGTTGTGTTGGGCTCGTTATTCTAAAAATGTTATATATTCCTCTTTACTCGTTACTCATTTCAAAACCAATATTACTTTACTTATCCCCCAATAAAAACGGATTGTTTCCCCTTACCTTTAAAACACCTCGCCTGTACGCCTCTGTGACTGATAACCAAATACTGCCATTTTACCTTGTAGTACCTGCGCATTGTTTACAATTGA
Organism: Monocentris japonica; assembly: GCA_900323365.1. Classification (NCBI taxonomy): domain Eukaryota; kingdom Metazoa; phylum Chordata; class Actinopteri; order Trachichthyiformes; family Monocentridae; genus Monocentris; species Monocentris japonica. Next base: position 79,283 of record OOFE01021679.1, on the reverse strand, counting down.
CAACAATGTTTTGTCGCCCTTCTTCTGGACAAACATCCGAGAAATGTGAATAGTTCCAGCCGCTGAAAGTAAACACATCCACCTTTAATCCAAGCTAGCTATCTAGTGCAGTGGGTGGCGCGCGACGTGTCCTTTAGAAAATAAATCCGAGAGAGAGATTGACTCTTTCAATTTGAACGGGATATGAAGGGGAGATTATAAAAGTAACGTTATAACGATGTATTTCTGAGATTGGTAACTGTAATTTTATTACTGAAATTGAAATAGTAATTTGTTACACTACTCGTTACTGGGGAAAGTAATAGCATTACTATAACGCCCATCACTGATCAAGTCTGCGTAAGATCAGCATTACTCACCTGATGTCCAAACCCTGTAGTATTATTTAATGCTATTGATCGAATTATGTGTGGGAACACTCTTCACCTGACTCAAAACTAAACCACATGCACTCCAATTAATGTAAACGAATTTAAGCTCCAAAAATAGAATACCTATGAATGTAATTTTATTATATTTAGTCACACTAGTAATGTGTGTTAAAATAGCACTAACATTGTGCACTGATAGTCATGCAGTGTGATTGCTCTAGTAAATAACATATCCACAAGTTAAATTAAATTCAAAGTTTGCAAATTCAGGAAACTGGTTACTATAAAAATGTACCTCCATTAATATGATGCAATTCCATACCCTCCATACCTCCTCCAAAGACAAAACCTTTGGTAAGAATTGTAATCACTTTTGGCAATATTGCACTAAACAGCAAGAGAAATACATTTTCACCAAGAGGTGGACAGGCACTTTACCTTTGGAGAGCCTGAAGTGTGGAGGAAGCAATCACAGTGTCAAAGTAGGGTTGTTCAAACTTAAAGTTTATCCAAGGATGTGTTCAGGAACACACCCTAAGTGGGAAAAGTGCAGGAAAACAGTAATCCCCTTGAGGAATTAACTGGAGTATCCTAACCCTTCCATTAACCCTAACATTGTTTCTTATATTTGTTCTCCCTACAACATTTTAACTCAAGGTTCTTAAAGGAAAGGCAAAATCAGAAGGGGGTTAACAAAATAAAAGGAAATACATAATATATACTTACACTTAACAAGGCCTTGTTTCGCCCTCTAAAAACAACTGTGCTGTTTCATCTTCTCTCAGTACTAAACCTGAGCTTCTTTTGTAAGGGAAATCTGTCTCTCAAATAGTCTCAGCTGGAGGTCCCTTGGAGAATTGGCTGTGCTCAGATAATGGCCAAATATATAATGACAGGGTAAGAAAAAGAGATACCCGATCAAGATTGTTGTGGTTCAGGTGTAGGACAATTCAATAATGTAATAAGTAAAAGGTAGATTTGTGATAAGGTAGATTTGTTTCCAAATTTAGGTCTACTGTGACAGGAAACTATCTTGTCTTTGGTCCTAGTCCCTACTCTAAAAGAGTCAGCTCAGTTAACCTGAACAAACAGTTGAGTTTAGATTTGTTAATTAGCCAGCCAGCTAATTTAGCAAAGCAATGCTAACGTGCAACTGGCCATTACTAACGCTAGCTCCTCGTAGATACGTTAGCTAGTGTGCTAATCAGATGTGTTTACAACAAGACAGTGATGGTTAGCTGACCAGATACTATGGTTAGCTAGTTTGCAAGCTGACATTATCAAAACACAAATGCATCGGTGCCAAAATGATCAGTTCCCAGTAAAAAAAAAAAACCAGCACAGAAATTAACCAAGTCTATTTTATTCTACTGATACAGCCAAACTGTAAGAAATGCAGGCCACTGTTCACAGCTGCCCAAGAGCTGTGGCCCTCCACTATGGCCAGCAGAGGATGCATTGTGTCACCTGAAAGCCCTCGATTGTCTCCCTGACTCTCTACTGCCTGTGGGTTTTGTAGTCCATGACAGGGTGGCCATGACGGCCTGTAGTCATTGCCAAGGCCACCCAGAGTGAATGTACCTCCCATCTATGCCTCTACCTTTAATAACCCTATTTAACATCTGTTTTCTTTTTGTTAGCCTGTCATGATGTCATGAGCTATATCAACTCTATTATACAACTGACCCTGTTGACTGTCAACAGATAGTACAATGGTAAGAATTAGTAAAGAGAGACTTGTAGTCATGCTGGTAGCCCACAAGTATGCAGGTGACCCATCTCTAGATGGGAGAGCAATCAATGAGTAGGCAGTTTTAACAGAAAAGCTTGACAAGAGACACTTTCTACCCTGTCACACAGCATGGCAGTTATTTCCTCAGCAATTAGAAATATTTCCAGAAATAACAATGCATTTGTCATCATTACAGGCATGCACTAACCAACAATACTGAAGAAGACAGACTCCTGATTTTTGCAAAAGATTTGTATTTACCGCCCACATTTTAATTTGATATATCGTGCATTATATTGTGCTCTTTAAATTTTTATTGGTTCTGCTTCAGGTTTAACTAGTGTGACTTGGATAAACACACCATCTCAAAGCTGTGAAAGTGAACAAACTGTTATTAGGTCTACTAATCATGTTGATGATAGGCATCACAACTGCCTGACACAGACCTCTTCAGGGTTTTTTTTAAAAATTTTTTCATAAGGTATTGAATTTTTTTAACCTGTTGTCTTGTTGGCTGACCTGTCAGAGGTTACAGGTTTGTGTGCTGATCTGACTGAATAGGAATGCAACTTCAAAAGACCATTCCTTAATTTGAAAGTGTACAGTCTATAGTAGTAGTCCTACTTTACCCTGTAGTGCAAAGTAAACCATTGATGCCTGATTCATTCAAAGATTTTACAAATCTTTTGGGATTTTATGTAAAGTTTTCTTAAGCTTTGTGCATAGTGAGGGATTTATTGGTGATGAAACTAGACAAAAGACAATGCCAGCTTTCACTTTGCCAATAGCAGCCTATCAAATATGATGCATTATATATAGTTAAGCAGTTCATCCATGACTTTTGTGGTTTCTTCAGGTCATTTCATTATTACACCATATGATTTTGTATCCCTTGATGGGAATCAATAAAGTATCATATCTGAGTAGAGGGGTATTCTGTGTAAGTGTATGTACTGTTTTTTGCACCTTGGTCCTGTGAGGAACGACACTTCGTTTGGCTGTATGTGCTACATGTATGGCTGAAATGACAATAAACTAGACTTGACTTGAAAATGTCTAGTTTTCATGCAGCAAAGGCATTTTTAATAATAGAAATGGTTGTCTTTTTATTAATCACCATTAATCTTTAGACTAAACTGCAATCAGGCAATATCAGATGAGCATGACTGGCGCAAAATACAGTATGTCAGCTACCTACGAGGCATAGCCAAAGGCAGTAATGTATCTGTCATGGCCCTACTTTCAAATTAAAAACTGAACTGAACTGCATTATAAAGCAGCCAATCAAAGTTAGAATTTGTGAATTTCTTGTCATTTGCAGCTTTTGGTTGAGCCAAACCTCACACATAAAATGTGGCTTATTGTCAAAATGTAGGAGAGGGGGGATATGTGGTGGGTAATGGGGAGGGAGAAGTAAAGACATAAATTCTGAAAGGATTTAGGGAAGGTGGAGAGTCAGAGGAATTGACGTAAGGGAGGAAAAGGTTACGCCCCAGGACCCAGGGCAATATGCTCTCAGAAAGTGGCTTGTACCCTCTCCCCCTTCTTGAAATGAACTTCTCACAGATGCTATGCTGACCTTCTTTGCCGCCCATGTTTGCAGGGCTGACCAGGGGGCATTTTTAGCCGGTGCACTTCAAGATGTAGATGTCCAGCTCATAATGCAGCATCGTTGTGTTACACTAATAGCAGGCAAGGCCAACCTTGTTGTTGACTCGGGCCATAGCCAGTCTTAGCCCTCACCACATAGGTCGCCCCATCTCAGTCTTCATCTTTTCCTCTTTTACCTCTATGCTCCTTTGTGCTTTTCTTTTTAGGTCTTGTTCCATGCAAAGAATTTCTTGTGGGCTTTCTAGAATTGAGGCCAAAGGGCAGAAGATGGTCAACAGGGTGATAGCATCTACCTGACCAGTCAGTACCTGAGACACATTACAGTGTATGACAGATTCACTGAAAAAAAGAAGAAAACGATGCAAAAATAATCAGAGTATTGCTATTTTGGTCCTGTTAGATCTGAGTCACAAGTTAACAGGCAACAGGAAATTTGTCCCTGTGGGCATTTGATACATTTCATTTCGAGTAACAGCTCATATCAAATTTGATAAGCATGGAACACTGTCGCCTGAAATGGAGTGTATAATCCTATAAACAGGACACGGACAGAGCATCTTGGTTTTATCAGCATGCCGTGTCCTTTTCCAGGATGCTTTCTGCACCTAAAACCATTTTACTTTCCCCTTCCTATCAAAACCACACCATTTAATGTTTGGCACACTTGAATGGTCATTAGCTTGATACATTCAATTTATGTATGTGCTTGTGTGTGTGTGTATATGTGTTGTTGTGCATGTGTGTAGGTCTATTGATGTGCTTGCATGTGTGCATGCATGTGGTTGAGAGAGAGATGGAATTAGTGCTTCCCGCTTTGATCAATGAAATGAACCACACCATCCTGCCCTACACTCCTTCACAAACCACTACAGTGGATTCACTGTTATTTAAAATGAACAAACTGTCCACAAATTGCACATTATTACTACAATAGATCTGACACAGATGGGAGTGATTTATAGCCCAAGCTTTAGTCTGTTTTTTGGGGGTTCAGTGTCTTGCTTAAGGATGCATTGCAGGGATTGAACCTTTTTGTTATGGGACAGTCACTTTAACTCTATTTCTAGGCCACGGGTTCTCAAACCTTTTCATGTCAAGTATCCAAGTAGAACCACTTTACACCATACTCCATTTGAGAGGTTTTGTCCAAAGGACTCTAATGTAAGAAGATATGTGTTATCAATCTTTATTTAGGTGGGGTGAAAACTTTTTAGGTGAAAACTCTGATCAGAATAATCATTCTTACACATTCTCTCATTGTTTTAACTTCTTAGTGAACAACATAACAACCTATTCCTCAGTTTAATGGGGACCCCCTCGAGCCCCCTCAAGGAACCCTGCGTCTCCCTGGACCTGAATTTGGGAAACACCACAGGACTAGGCCACCCTGCTGTGTTCATTATTTTCATTTGCCAATCTCATTGGAAAAACTGGCTTAAAAGAAACATTTTCTTCAACTGGTCCACCTTAGTTTATTTTCTCTCCGGCACTATGAGCAACATTTGCATTAATTGTTGGATGTTGAAGGCTACAGCAGCTCCTGCAGATAGATCCATAGATCCCTAACAAACTCCATAAGCATTATTTATACATTTGGAAAAACATTTAACTTAAATTTAAGACCTTTTAAGATTAACAGCTGAGTCAGCATATTAATGGAGATTTTTAATACCAGTTAGAATGAAATATAAGAGCAATTTCACATTCGAAAAAACGAGTAAATGAAATTAAAAGTAGACCTATAAGAATATGGTCTGCATGGCTGTACTCATTTCTCAACGGGAGAACAAGGCACCTTAAAAAAAACCAGAACATTTTGAAGACCTCTGCAACTTAATTCAGGTCTTAAAATGCTATATCGAACTGTATCCAGCACCATTCAAGGCTTTGAGTTTGGATAATATAATTTAAGACGACTTCTTCAGGACCTGCAGGCACCCTGGAGGATGCCCCTCGGGCCTAGTTGTCACGGCATCCAGCAAGCGGCGCTTCAGTCCCAGCTCAACTCTCTGTGCCACTATCGCTGAAAATGTCCATAGGAGAGATCGAGTTACACTACGCCCCATCTTAAGCCGTAGTCTGTGCGCCGTTAGCCGGAGGACAACAGGATAGGACACCGTCCGCCGGCAAAGTAAGGGTCAACGCCTGTGTAAGTCTGAATTCTTTTTTGACATGTTTCTCTAGGGGAAATATTAACGGAGGTGTCGGAAATGTTTAAAAAAAACAAGCAAAACGCATTTGTACGCGTGCGTTTTGTGAGCTACAACGTCGCTGATGAGGGCAACATTCTGAGACGTATGTTGGCACGGTGGGTCACTTAAACAAGACGGGCTTTAAATAGCTTTAAACGTTTCTTGTCGAGTGTAAACGGGTTGCCGTTGGCTATAAACTAACGCCGTGGGTGTTTGCTTTATCAAAGGCGTGATATTATCTAACTTCTTTGTCGTCTCCTCGGCGGAAGCCTGTTGCTTCTCGCTCCATGGATGAGATGGGGAAGGAGGAGGAGGAGTTGAGAAAAGCGGATTGTCCCAAGTGCCTTGTAGACTACATTCAAAATAATAGCATGTTTATAACCGGATTTACTGACTAAAAGGCATAGCTCTATATTTTGCTCGATTAATATAACCGAGCAATGCCTGGGCCACATAAGCAGTCTTGGATGAAGACTTGTTGGTCCGACATATTGTTTAATATTCTGAAGGACTGCATGACAAAAGGGATTTGACAACCTGCTATATTTGGCTTTATTTGAGGTCATGGTCAGCGAAGCCCACGCATGACTCGAAAAAAGATTATTTTCGGAGGCAAATTCCACCTTTAGGCTAGTATGCTGTGTTTGGGGGACGTTATTGTTAAAAACTATATTGTTCATAGCCTAGCCCTTAGGAATATAATAGGCCTTCTGTGAAACATTACGAGCTTCTGGATGTTGGCAGCTAAAGGATGAATGCATTTGATAAAAAGAAGTGACTAATCTGTGATGTTCCCACCCTTATGGGGAATGGCAATTGGCAGATGTCTATCCATTAATAAAAGCATTAGTTAAATACAACGGACATAACCAGCTTGATATGTTTCCGTTTTAAAGGCTCAATCTATACCAGCAGTGTGCTGCCTCTGCTGTCACTCAACTACTGGCTTTTGAGGCTGTAAAAAGTTTGTTTATATTCATTATACTTGATAACACTGGAGTGTTATAAAGCAGATGTATTTGGTTTGTGATAGGTTAAGAAAGTTCCTGAAATCTATAGCTCCTATTAACAAATCAAACTCTTAAAGAACACATGCATTTGCTGCCATCGGATGAAAAACTTCAATATCTCCAAAAAGTCAGTAATTCAAGATTTAAGAAAAATAGCCTACTTATCCAATAGACACCAGGTCCTTTTTTAAGTATGCTGGGCAGGTTTCATTAGCCTGAGTGTTTGTACATTTGTGCAACACAAAGGTCCATGTGAACTTTCACTTTGAGAGAAAAAATGAATAATACCAAAACTGAAGGCACAACATTTTCATGCAAGAGCATGCGTTGTGTTAGTTTCAAGTGTAACTGCTTAAGACAGCATGTGATGATTGCCAATCGACAGAATATTATTTCATGAAGAGATATTGGCAAAATTTATCTGATAGTAGGTCAATGACTTAATGAAGCTCATGTAATTCCTGATGCAGAAATGTCATTAATGTCACAAAACTGCTGCCAAAGTCACTTAATGAAGTTCCCAGGAATGGAAATTGCCAGGTGTTAATCCATCAATAAGAGCATTAGTCAAATATAAGGAACCTAACAACCTTGATGTGTGCCCAATAGCCTGCTTATAAAGGGCACTCTACAGTTGCACTGGGACTCAGCGAACAGCTTACAGTTCTTCAGTACAGCGATTTCCCTGTGATATTTTGGTGAAGCATTCTTAGAGATAAATACGGGCCTGACAGAAAGAAAATAAATACACTTCACGTTGACCTTAAGAATAGAGGATATTTAAGAAGTCGGCTTCATAGAAAAAATTGGCCTCTTGGTATTTTTGTTATTTCTTGTAAAGCCAGAATGTGTTGTGAAATTAAAAAAAAATATTGAATGAGTGAATTTGCTCGCAGTGACTGACATTGTGCATCCTCTAATACAGCCTGTGGCGTAACATTTCCTCCCCAGTTTGTTTGTAGAAGACATCACACATTATATTGTACTTTGCAGGCCTCGATAAAGGGAAGAGTGATAGTCTGGTGTTAATGGAAAACAATCACGTTCCCTTGGAATTCGAAAGATGATTGAAACAATGGGTAAGTCATGTTATTTTAATGTGGTCAAGATACATTTGATTGAGACATTTTCTGTCATTTACCATGGTTGTTCTATAAAACATGATTTTAATGATAACATTTTAAGAATGAAATGTGTGTTTGGCTCAGAGCCCCATCCCCCTTGGAACTGAAACAGGCCTACAGTTATCAGTACCATGCTTCTGCACTGCTCCAAAACCACCCTATTCCTCAGAGTACACACACATATACACATCCTCATTATACACACTGAGGCTAGGGCAACCTAAACAACCGTCGAGTAACCAGTACCAGTGGCAAACAGAAAAATCTGTCTGCCGAGACTCCAGTATTATTGGCTTGTTTACAACCTCTGTTCAAACAACCAGGCCTCTCTGTGCAAAAAGTGCTTTGGACCTTGTGCACGCCCTATTAGGTGTTAGTCACAGTTGGTGAGCCTCGGAAATTGCTTCGTCTTCGTCCAAATGACGTTGGGCTGGCCCATCCTCACTAACAAGACGCTCTGTGGAGAGCAGGAGAGCAGGCTTGAGTTGCTCGATTGTGGGGCTTATGCAGGGTCCAGCAAGCAAACTGTGGAGAGCCCTATTCTTTTTTTCCCTCCTGATACACATTCTAGGCCCCACTGCAACCCTCCATTGACCCAAAGGCAAAAAGGAAACATTGCTATTCTGAAAGCGAACAGTGCATTAAAAATGGAGTTGTTCTCTTTTTTTTTTTTTTTTTTTCCTTTTCTGGTACAAAACCTGAAGCTACATGATTTCGTTATTGCAAGCTCTGCTGAACAGCAGTCAACCTTAGCTAAGCCCATGGGTGGCAATGTCTCTCTCTCTCATTCACATGTACATTGTTAAACATTAACAAAATTTCATTTCTGCAAGTCAAACACATATGCCAAATAGTTTTGGAATGTATTCCCAAAAAAATCTGAGCATTTACCCTAAAACTGGGCTACTCTAAATTAGGTCATTTCAAAATACCCTTTCCTGTCTCTGCCTACGCACTGATATGCTTCTGTCCTCATCCACCTCTCACCTCTTACCCTCCCTTTCCTCTTCTCCCTCCATCCACTCTCTCACTCTGGCCGGCGCTGTCACTGAAATATGCGACGGCTTGCAGATACACAGCGTGCCTTGCAGGCGGTGGAGCGTCTCCAGGCCAAACTGAAGGAGCGGGGGGAGGTGCCCACAGAGGAGAAGCTCAGCCTGCTCAAGTCAGTGCTCCAGAGCCCCCTCTTCCACCAGATCCTGGCCCTACAGAAGTCTGTCCAGCTCCTCAAAGACCAGGTAGTCTCATGACGGACATGTGCATATACATAGTGTTTCTTACTCCAAGTTTCATGCCTCAAAGGGATATCTACCATTTGGAAAAAGTCATACTTACTCTTACAACATGATTGCTAAAAAAATAAATAAATAAATGATTGTATTTTATATTTTAGAGATGGTGAATCGTGAATGTTTGTGTAGCGTTTTGGTAATTAACTCTCTTAAGCCTAGCCAGGGGTCAAGTAGGATGCTCTCTTTGTTGAATTTGAATGGGTGGTGTGTAGTTCCCAGCATGCTAAGGCACCAGGGAAGGTCATTAAGATGGTGCAAGGGGTTAGAATGTGAGTAAACTTAACCTTAAACTAGGAATTCACTGCAAACAATATCCATCTTATCCAATATCCATTTGTTCTAGTATTGAGTTTTAATGCTATTTTTCTTAAAGCAAGTGAGGAAATCTACCAATCGGGTGAGATTGTTTCACTTGTTTCCAACATAAATCTACAAATCAATATCTGCATTAAGTTTTTCGAAACCTAAATATTGAATCAGTTTTAAATGAGAAATTGTGCTCTTATCCCCATTATCCATTCATTTTCAAGTGTGTGTATCATATATATCATATATGTCACATATACAGTATCAATGTGCATTAGAGATTAGAGAGCGACATAAACTACATTACATATACATTTATGTGGCTATGGTATGACTGACAGTACTGACTGTTCACTAATACAGTCCAAATTGTGCTAGGGCACAGGAAGAACATATTTCAAAAGTGGTATTTTGCTGTTGTCAATGGTTGCATGATAACCAGAACATCACCCAACAGCTCTGAGGTTGAAGCTGAATTGAATTTCCTGCATTGCCTATATCTCAGTAAAGTCAGAATATTTTCTATATTCTATGGAAGCATTACTACCCTGAATTACTGCTGACCTTTCATTTCCTGTTTCCTTGGTGACCTCATTGATTCTCTGTGTTGGGCTTGTGTCCAGACCCCTACACCCACCCCTTCAACCCCCCCATCCTCAAAACACTTTGTTGTTGTGGTCGCATTGCTGTCAGGGTTCATACTGGCCACATCTAATACGGTTACATGAGCAGAGATAGTTGGTCAAAGCCAGGAACTCTTCTCAAGCTGATTCTACCCCTTGAGGATTGAACATTTGAGTGGAAGAAAAGAGCTCTCAGGTCACGGTGGATATGTGCGAAGGGGCCAGAGCGAGTGCTTGAGACATAGAGGGGAAAGTATGTGAACTATGCAGTGGGAGGCAGGGATGCTAGAGCTTTTGTACCCCTTGTGGAATTCAGATTATAAAAACCCTGCTGGCATTTTTGCATGCCAGTGATTTAGCTCATTTCAGATGTGCTACATTCCTATGTGTATTGTAAATAGATAGAGAGCTGTGTGTGTGTTGTGTATGTTTTACAAAACAAAGTGTTTCGTAATCGTTAATTATAAATTCTCATCTGATCTCTCACAGAACCTATTCCACTTGCTTGTAACAGTGGTAAAAAATATACATTTCAGAATTACAACAAATATGAGTTTCAACTCTGTTTTTTATAGAGCTTTCAAACCCAGCAGTACTTGCTTGGCCACCTTAAGCAGAAAGCAGAACCAATTTGGAAAGGGATGCATTTTGTGTTTTGTTGTGAGACAAGAGAAACGTAAACACACACACACACACTCTGATGGCTCTGCTAGTTAGGCCTCGTGCAGCCCATGTCGCTATGGTGACGAGGCCTGCTCTCCAATGAGAAAGAGGCCGCTGCCACCGTGTGAAGTGGGGCAGAAACAATTTCTTAAATGTGCAAGAACCAAACTGGAACTTTAATCCTCTTAGCCAGGCCCCGGCTAACAAAGCTCATGCATGAGGACAGCAACTTAGCAGCGTGCTACGCTAACTTAGCCGATCCCACAGGGTTTTGTTTGCAATGTGCAGCGCAAACATATCCTATCCAACAGTGTTTTGTTCACAAGGACGAAGCTTGAAATGTATATAAATAAAGCATAAATTACAGTCTATGTTTCCGAAGCGCTGAAAGTTGCACAGCCAACTTACTAATGCAAATGTAAGTTCAAAAGGACAGCTTTAGCTTGACGATGCCAATGCCAAATGGAGTGTTTATAAAATGATTGCTATGTATTATGTCTGTCCTTTTGAATCAAATTCATACGGTCATAAACATTGCACCCTTTGGCTAATGAAATCGAAAAGCACTCTTTTATACAGTTGTCTCGTTCAAGTAATTCATCTGTCAAACAAGTAAAGTCATTGCAGTAATTAAAACCCGAGCATATTAAGGCATCCAGATGGCCAGTGATGCTTTTTTCTACCACCATGATAGAAATATTGTACTTGGAGCAGAGTCATTGTTGGAACATCAGCTAAGAGCCATTATCTCCTGAAGGATTAGACTGCCATAGATCCAGCTAATCATGGTGGGATAACAAACTATCTGGCATCCCAATGCTTTTGAACACCCAGACTTCAGGGTTTTGGTATCCAAAATTAAACTTGCTAAATGTTTGCGTTCACAGTGGGGATAATATGAGTGATGTTTTTAGTTCAAACTTTTAATTGTTTTTTCGTTGGGTTATATCCAGCAATTGCTCTGTGCAGGAGCGCTTCACAAAAATTCACAGCTATTATGTGCAAATTAGAAACCTAACAGACAATACCACAGTTTTTGAGATTTTTACTGATGCACTTAACAGTGTAGGGTGCCTTTTGTCAAGGGCAGAATGACATAGAACTGTTTGAAAAAAAAATTGTGGCATTGTCCTTCTTTGAAAGATATGCAGTTTTCCACAACATTCACTCAATGTCTTTTTCCTTTTGATTCCAGGGAAGTATCCCATCATCACTTGGGGGAGACCTTGGTGACCATGTCAGTGCAGTAAAGCCCAATGGTGGCCATCTTTCCTACCCAGACATCTCCACTGGCCCACACATCAATGGCAAGCCATCAGCTGAAGAATTTGAACACATTATTCACTCTATGGCACAGGTATGGCCAATTGCAAAACACAAACAACCGCAGGTGCTGTTTGTTTAGTGCTTTTGAGTTAAATGTCATCATAGTTATAGGTAGCCTGGTCCTCATCCAGTCCTCCGAAGCAGCAGAGTTTACATTTGTCATGCCTTGGTTTCACGCATTCATTTTTGTTTATCAAGCACACCCATTTTATTCAAAATGTTTGGTGCTTCTTAGTTCTGGAGGAATAGCCCATGTAGCTGCTTACCTGATACCCCAGGCCTGGTGTGCTTATAGTCCCCAACAAATCAAAGCAAGGGAGGTTATGGCATTATTTGAAAGCACGGCTTCACATGTGGGTTCAAGAAAAGCATAAACATAGCAAAGTGTGATAGCTTTGTAATGCTACTGCAAACACAAATGATAATTTATGCTGGCTCTATGGTGGTTTGTTAATAAAGGGCATTTTACAAGCCATAGTACTAATGAGTGAAAGAGATAAGGGTGGCAACACTGATAATGCAGTCTAAACAATTCTTATTAGAAAACATATCAGGCTGCAGGCTGCAAGGCTACATCTAGTTAGCATGCTCACAGAGTAGCCTGCCTGTCGGTTCAATGCTAAAGGCTAAATTGTTATTTACCCATGATGTGTTAGTCTCATTAATTGAATTCAACCAATTTTCAGCCCTTATCAAACGCTAGAAATTTATCTCATCCATTGTTAGTTGTACCATTAACATCACATTAACATTAAAATATATATTTAGCAGTTATATATAACATGGACCTCATCCAAGATGATACCACACAGCCTGCACCTCGGAATGTAACATCTGCCTCCACTGTTGTTTAGCAGCCATGCTTCAGGGCTCCAGAACAAAAGCGAACAATGTCCATTCAAAATACCGTCCTCTTGATACTCCTCCGTGAGTGCTAATGTGGGAAGACACAACCATAACAATTCACCTATCTCTACCCATCTCGTCATGCACTAGTGGGGCTAGTAGATAGATTAAGCTTTTACCAAAGCCTGTTGGCACGACACCAAAAGCATCTTTTCCCTAAATAAAAGCTTTTAAAAGTGTATACTGCTCTGCTTTTAGAGCAGGTATATTCAGTTTTTTAATAGTGGCTTCTATCACAAGATTGATCTTCGTCCACCATTTCTGGAGTTTCTGATTATGCCATCACCAAGGCTCTGCCCGCAAATTGAACAATCCAGTCAAAATACCAGAACATTCACATGTCCACATGTTGACCACCCCCTCGACCAGATCCAGATCCACAAAGCGCCAAAAAGATTAAATAAAATAGGCGTGGTTAACAAGCAAAATGAACAAGCAAAACTGAGGAATGTAGGCTCGGAGCAGGCTCCATGATGGGCTAATATAATGGGTTTTGGCTCTTCCTGAAGTCTGTTTCTGATGTCCTAGCAGATTTATTACCACTGTTTTTAAATGTTTTGATCATTTATACAGACATAAAATTCAGCACCTTATCTGTAAACACCTCTTGATTACCTCAATCAGGTCAAACAGATTGCACACAGCGCTCGTCTTTCTTGAGGCACTTCAAATAGACTTCTAAGGCTTGCCTGTAGCTTTAGTGCCACAGTGAAGCAGTAAGGGGCTGAAGTGTGTGTGTATGTGTGTGTGTGTGTGTGTGTATGCGTGTGTGTGTGTGTGCACACTTTTGTGCATGTGTTTCAATATGACACAGGGACGGTATGTCACAAACGTGGAGCTGCTGAAACCAGTATCAGGGGGTCTGGGCTTCAGCGTGGTGGGTCTGAAGAGTGAGAACCGCGGGGACTTAGGCATCTTCATCCAAGAGATCCAACCAGGAAGTGTGGCTCACTGGTATGCAACCCATCATTCAAAGATCCCTAAAAACACACACTACAAGATTTATTCAACTCATAGCACAACAAAGTCACTATTCCACATAGTTTTTCAATATTGAGGTTTCTGAGAAGGCCTACAGGCTTCCCACTGATCATGGGATTTAGAGAGCTGTATTCCAGACAGTGAAAGTCAGGGAATTTGATAATTTCTCTGGGGGAGGTCAGGGACTATCAATTAATTTTACAAAGTGTCACTGTACAGGGATATACCAGAATGTATTTACAGCTTGTTTCACACATTCAGTGCACTAGACAGTGGTTTTCAGCCGTCTCCTCCACAGCAAGCCCAACTGTAGTAGAAATAGAGTAGAGTAGAAATGATGAAATTACAATATCACTGATAGTCATTGACAATATATGAGTTAAAATGTACTGTATCCCAATTCTCACAAATCAGGATTATCACTTTCAACATATTTCAACAACACACTGCATGCTCCTTCCCCATACAGTGATGGGAAGCTGAAAGAAGCCGACCAGATCTTGGCCATAAATGGCCAGCCCCTGGACCAGACAGTGACCCACCAGCAGGCCATAGGCATACTGCAGAGTGCTTCAGAGATGGTACAGCTCGCAGTGGCTAGGGGACCAATACCTCAGCTGGCCAGCCCCGTGGTGTCCCGCACCCCGTCTGCTGCCAGCACACTGTCAGCAAACTCCAGCGCGGTATGAATACATTCACACACCAATGACAAATATGTGAAAGTTAGCACATCCATACACGCGTGTCAAATTACAGTACACAAATACTCACGCAATCCAACAAGCATGCGCACATAAGTGTAGTGGCACACAATATTGTAGCAGAAGCCTAGAAGCATGCATTGACCATCTCTTACATGTGTGTTCATGATATATAGTAAAAAAAACACACGTTTGTTTTCACATAAACAAGGCATTATACACACACATTACATTTACACACGTGCACCCACACACACACAAACAGATACATTTTCCTGTGGCAATACCATACATGATCACAAGTGAGACAGGGCAAACACATGGCCCATGCTTCTGGTGGCTATCAATACAACAGAGAACCAAAGATGGTTGCAATAGGACTTTGATTCTCAGATTACTCTGGACAAAGGGCTGCTGGCTTAAAAATATGTTTTGTTAGATGTGTCTCCATAGTAGCCATGTTGTTTCTTCTCTCTCACTTAACCTAGTGGCAGCATGTGGAAACCATTGAGCTGGTCAACGACGGCACCGGTCTCGGCTTTGGCATTGTGGGAGGAAAGACCACCGGCGTTATTGTCAAAACAATCCTTCCTGGAGGCATTGCTGATCAGGTGACTGCATGGATGCGTCTTTACTTTCTTTGAGGGTCAAAAATAAATATAGTGTTAAAAAGGAATGCATTCATAGTACTTTCATAAAAAACATCCATTATTATTCCAACTGTAACATCCACCTCAGGACGGCCGGCTGCACAGTGGGGACCACATACTGAGGATTGGTGACACAGACCTGTACGGCATGGGCAGTGAGCAGGTGGCCCAGGTCCTACGACAGTGTGGCAACAGGGTCAAGCTGGTCGTCACCAGGGGTCCTGTGGAAGAGAATCCCTCAGTCACTGCTGTCATGCCTGTGGTGCTGCCCACTGTCAGTGAACAGGTGAGAGGGTACACTGTTTAATTGTGAACAGATAGATGTAAACCGGTAATGCATTATATAAGGAAATATAAGAGGAATTTGATGGATAACATATTTTCTCAGGAATGTATTGTGTAATGTGTAGGTCTCTTACATGATGAAGTGTACCTGACATACATTGATCTGGGAATCTGGCAATATGTCTTGTTCAATTTGATATCATTAATATGAGCATCCCTAGAGAAAAGCTATACCTACCTGGCAAGATGATGATTGAGTGCCATATAGGACACACATTCAGAGATCACACATAAAGTATACTTACAGTACTGTGCATAAGTCTTAGGCACCCATTTTTCTATATAAATTTGGTCTTAGCTGTTTATTTTTTTGTTTAGTGTTTTACATTACTGCTCTTTATAGTAAATGCTTTGATATTTAGAATTTTTTTTTTGAAAGCATCTTCGCTTTACATGTGCCGTAGACTTTTGCACTGTACATCAAAAACACATCAGACCTAAAGTTCAGGTCTTTCATCTCCATTTCCATCACTTTTCTTTTTTTCACAATAAAGGATAAAGGAAATTACAATTGCAGGCTACACCTGTGACTCAGATTTCAGAGAGCAGAGAGGCATTACTTTGTTACAAACAGCACTTACAAACAGTGATTTCATGGCTATTATCAACACTCAGCCCTATTTACACATGAATGCTTTCAGTGAGTCACTCTGAGTGATGCACATTATAGCCTTTCATCCACACACACATTAGCTGTATTTTTTGTGGCTGACATGTTCAAAGTGCACATTAATCATAGTATTCAGGGGTGATAGAAAGTTGGGGAATGAGTATTGGTCACCATGTGTAGAAGTTTGATAACTCAAGTGCCATGACTTACTTTTTTACTTTCGTCATATCAATCAGCCTTTCCTATAACTTGATAATCACGTGATGTTGACCTGTCATTCCCATGCCTCTGTGTACAGGGCTATGAGGAAGAGGAGGCTGAAGCCTTTGACGTGAGGCTGACCAAGAACACCCAGGGATTGGGGATCACCATTGCTGGCTATGTGGGAGATAAAAATTCAGGTGAGAGATTAGTTAGATTCGTTAGATTAGTTTATCATCAAATTACAAGTTCCAAATGATGCTTTAATTAAATTGCATGTGTACTATAATGTGCCAGATCTAAATTAACAATAGGCGTTATGTTTTAACTTTCATGGGCCTTTAAACTGTGGCACTTGCCCCATCCTGCTATGACATGGGGAATATGACTCATGTGACATTTGAAAAAAAAAGTTTAAATTCAAACATTGTAAACTAAAACTCAAACATTTGTTTTTCTTTTTCTTTTTGACTTGTTCTTACTTCTCAGAGCCCTCCGGTATTTTTGTTAAGAGCATAACCAAAGACAGTGCTGTAGAGCAAGATGGTCGTATTCATGTGGGAGACCAGATCATAGCTGTAAGTGCCTCAATTATGCTCTATTTAGCTATCACTACTTCTTTCTGTGCAGTTCAGTGGCATGAGGTATAAAATGCAATGTATGTTTTTTCCCATCTATTTTAGAGATCAAATGTATTCATTCAGCCAATGGAAGGGAATTATAAGCTGCATAATTTTGAATTAGTTACAACACTGACAGTTCATAAAGTGTTTTACTTGTGTGGAAGCAGCTGGGGGAGATGGAAGAGTACTAGGACATACCAGGCATGGCCACATAGCTGTTAGTGTGATAACAACTTCCCTCTTGTTCACATATTGTCCTCTAACCTTTGACCTAGTACCTTAAGTGCCTAACTTCAGAATGCCATTCATTATTATGTGTTTGTTCTATCATTAGAGGATTTGTGCAGGAGTTTGCATTCCTTTAGATATTCTTTATGGGCACTTTCTTCCAGCCTGTGAGTCTGGATGTGCAGGTGCTCATATCTTCTAGATAACATCGACCAGTTAGCCTTGAATGAATAATGGTCTTATGTCTCTAGAAATGAAGGAGTTCACCTCTTCTTAAAGTGTGCACCTCAATTATTATTTGCTTACGTCACGTAACCTTTAACCAATAGTAGTATTAGAAGATATTATAAAATTCTGTGCAATCCTTTCTGAGAGAGGTTTTGGCTCCTGATCTGCAGATTTATTTAACTGTGCAACTACCATTCTCTTGTTCCTGAGATTGAAGAGTATTGAGAATTAATACACTAAGCAGTCAAGTTCTTATTGTCATTGCTGTTAGCACATTAGCAATGATGTTAAACTGTAACTTCACTGTGCAATGTCTTGTATCATTTGAACCATGAGTAAATCTTGCCCTGTATTTTCTAAACATTTTGCAAACTCTTCATTTGATCTACGTGGGTAGTGTGTGTATATATGTGTGTGTGTGTGTGTGCTTGCCTGAGTTTGTGTTCTTCTAAGGCTTTAACTTCAATGCTTATGTGCTTTGGGATGGAATCTAAGCGTACATAAACACTTAAACACTTACTGGACTGTTGATTTAGTCTGAATTATTCAAACATACGTGGCTTATAACTGTCCTGAATGATCTCAATAAATCAACTCCTTAAGTGAACTGCTAAAATGATGGGGATACACGCAAGCTGGACTCTGTTCCTGTGTATGGCTGCTAGTGTTTCTCGGTGTTTATTATTACCGAGATCAATCTAATTTCAATTTCACCTCTGTCAACCAAGAATGTAGAAGGCAATTCAGCACCCTCAGAATGTCTACACAATATGTTCTGTCCCCTGTTTAATCCACCGGCACACGGATGGTTGCCCTCTGCAGGTTGACGGCATAAACATCCAGGGCTACACCAATCAGCAGGCAGTAGAGGTCCTCCGACACACGGGCCAGACGGTCCACCTTAAGCTGGTCCGGCGGGGATTCCGGCCGGAGGAGATCCCCACTGCTGTCGCCCCCAGTGTCAGCGTCCTGCCCCCCTCCACCACCATCCCCACCACTACCACCGTCATCAGGGAACTTGAGCTGGAGAGGAAGAAGAGCGAAGAGGCTGCTCAAGGTAGTCAGGTTAACTCAGAGAATGTAGATTGGTGGTGAAATTTAATGAGGATTGAGGCAACTTTCCTTACTACTCATCATCCTGTAAAAAAAATGCATCATTTGATGTGTGAATATAGCTCAAACACAAGCCTCAGTGATGCAGTGAAGGGAGATAAATATAACTCCAAATACAAATTTCAATCAGTTTCATTAATGTAGTAAAATAGTGTATGATGCTTTTGGGAAACTGAACTTTCTCCAGTCACATATTAAACAAATTCACTCCACCCACATCCAGTATGGCTTGCGAATAGTGTCTAAATTGCCATCAAAACTATGATGCCACTGAACTCTGAAGTTATATGCCATCAATTTAGTACAGATAGCATCACAGCTTCAATCTGACAGATATGGGTGGGAATTGGATGAGAGTGCTTCCCTTCTACTTAGCTCTCTTCATCGCAACCACATGTCTATAGATAGAACCCAGAGCCCTCCACCCTGTCGCTGAGACCTTGAACTAGATGAAGTCTGTAATTGAGCCAGCAGTAAATAAATCAACACATGATGCAGTGCTGCATAGAAAACATAATGCCAGTGCTACACACAGTAGCACTGGCATTGGGCAGGGCATGCTCACAATTCAGAAAGCAACAGAGTTAAACAGACAGCAACAGAGTTAAACAGACGTCTACATGCATGTGCTGGTAGCTATGATGGATGTGCTTTTGTACAATGTATGGGTATGTGTGTGCATGCATTTCTTAGTGTGCATCGGTGTCTCTGTCACTGCATGCTTCTGTCTGACAACTGTGTTTCCAGTTGCTACAGATGAGAAGCAGCTCCAGTCACTGAGTGAAGGATCTGATGTCAGCCCAGCTAAAGATCAGCTAACAGAGGAGAGGGATGGTAGGAAACTGGGATCCTTTACTAAGCATACCAGCAGTTACTGGATACGAATCTGACAGATATGGGCTATTGTTGTCAGGATCAGACTGACTAGCAACACACTCTGCCCCTGAGAATTATATGGAGCACTGAGATGGGTGCTGCTGGTTAGTTTCCCAGACAGCACAATCATTTTCTAATTCATAATACAGGAAGATGAAAGCTTCTTTGATGTGGGCCTTGCCTCCTCAACTCCTCAAGTAATTTCCCAATAGTTAGGATGTTAAGCTGCATTGTGGGCTGTGAAGCATTTATAACATATTTGCATTCAGTCCATGTTGTTTTGTGCTTTTAAGTGAATACTGTGTATTGTGTTTTTCAAGGGATCAAACTAACAGGGTTTGAAGAGCAAGAACTAACAAAGAAGTGGCAGGAGATTCTGGGTCCAAGTAATGAAGTTGTAGTAAGTCTATTTTTAAAAATTACCTCCTCTTTCTCATGCAGCAAATTGCACTTACCAGAGCTTAGTTGCCAGGCAACAATTTCAAAATGGTAAACTTGTCAACTATGATGAAATGACAACACAAAACCGGTATCTTAAAAGTAAGAAAGACTCCAGCCATTCGAAGAAAGGCTTGAGTCACTAGCAGATTTGTGATTAAAATAATAACACCTCTTATTAGACAAAACATATCTCACCTTTTCACATGCCAACTGAATTGTGGCCACTTGCTCCCATGCCAGGTGGCTCAGGTGGAGAAGTTTACTGAGAACAGTGGCCTGGGGATCAGTCTGGAAGCCAATAGCGGGCACCATTATATCCGCTCTGTCTTGCCTGAAGGACCTGTTGGTCGCTGTGGCAAGCTCTTCAGTGGAGACGAACTGCTTGAGGTAGAGGTAGAGCCAGAAGGGAAAAACATGAAGTACACAAACACAAACTGTTACCCTGGATATTTCAGATAGTTCTTTTGCCATTAATATTTACAGAGCTTTCATTTTCTAAATGCATTCAGAAAATAATTTGCTCACTGGACAATAACGGTCATTTTAGTATACCATACAATTTGTTTTGTAACAGGGGTATAAGCTTTGTTTAGCGATACCTACATTCATGACTGAAGCTAACTGTAACCTTTTCTCTCCTCTCAGGTCAATGGCATATCCTTGATCGGTGAGTCCCACAAGGAAGTAGTTAGCATCTTGAAGGAGCTTCCACTCTGTGTGGACATG
This sequence comes from Monocentris japonica, assembly GCA_900323365.1. Classification (NCBI taxonomy): domain Eukaryota; kingdom Metazoa; phylum Chordata; class Actinopteri; order Trachichthyiformes; family Monocentridae; genus Monocentris; species Monocentris japonica. The sequence goes on along the minus strand of OOFE01021679.1, from coordinate 58,404 downwards.
GTATGCTGTAGGCCCGCCCCTCATCTGCAGACTGACCTGGATGCTGCCCAGCCGGAATCAGAGGCATTGTCCACAAAGCCTGAAGTAGAGGTACTGTATTGGCACTAATGGAAAATAGCAAAATAATTTTTGAGTCTGACACATTTCAGAAATTTCACAAGTCATCACTGAGCATTACTGAGTATTTAAAATGATTGCTTGATATGTTCGAAACAAAGCGAAAATCCAGAGAAAGTGCTTGAATCACTTTCTTATGACTTTCTCATGAGGGCTCTGTATATTCCAAGGGTGGCATTGCTCACAGAGCATTGCAGCAGATGGTGCATACAAGCACAGTGGGAAACTCCCTGCATCTCTTTAGTATGCAGTAATGCTTCATGAAAAATGTTTCCCCGCCCCTGCATATCAGCCAGTGAATATGATTGGAGAGAAATATTCTTAAGTCCTCCTCCTCTTAATCGTCCGTCAACCATTATTAGCTGAGCCCAGGCTGTCAATTGCTCCATTGGCTTTCCACAGTGCCAACCATGATGGATTAAGACTTAGCGATAAGCAGGGGCGGCTGACAGTTTATTATCACCAATCCATCTAGTAATACCTCAACAGCAGTAGCCAAGAACATTTGCTAGAGATACAAGACTTCAAAAAAGCTTCCCATTGGGGAAGGGGTTTTCATCTCTTCAGCTTTATCTGTGATAACATACTGAGGCCCTAGCATCCCAAGATATTTTCCTTTTATCTCCTGCCAAAAAGTTATGAAACGCAACTAGAGGGTAACAGCCTATGGGTTGGGAATAAAGCGAGGTATGCACACTGCAACACTGAGGTTTGGGGCTTTCACTCTTCAGAAACAAATAGACCTCGGCAGTTTCCTGGTTCCCGAAGAGTCACATGTGAAAACAGCGGCTGCGGCACAGGATAATGTGACAGAGGAAGTGCTAGGATCTCCTTTGGCTATGTGGGAGTCAGAAATCCAGAACATCGAGCTGGAGAAGGGAGAAGGGGGATTGGGATTCAGCATTCTGGACTACCAGGTGGGAATTCTGAGCAGAATGGTGGTTTGATGGTAGGTTTCATGAAAAAGTGCAACTGTTATAGTGGTGGTAGGCACTTATTTGTTTACTTAAAAATGTATTAGTGTATTATCAACTTTAGCAGATGTTTTAGTATTGTTTTGTATCATGATTGTTGTGATTAAAGTTGTCATGTGGCTGCTGATCATTTAATGTCAGTATTCAGTGTATTCAAGTGACTTTTTTTTCCAAAACAATTCACATCTAATAGATTTTTTTCTTTCACTTAAGTTAAAAGCAGTGTCAGTTTACCCGTTAAAAGCTACTCAGTTCTGTGCACTAACGTCATTGACCTGGCTCCTCTGCAGGACCCGATGGACCCTGCCAAAACAGTGATTGTGATTCGCTCTCTGGTTCCTAACGGTGTGGCAGAGCAGGACGGGAGGCTGCTGCCAGGAGACCGTCTCATGTTCGTCAACACCACTAACCTGGAGAACGCCAGCCTGGAGGATGCCGTCCAGGCTCTTAAGGGGGCCAACTTTGGCAAGGTCCAAATAGGAGTGGCCAAACCGCTGCCTGTAAGCACCTGTTATTATTATTATTATTATTATTATTTTGCTTGCTTGTGTGCTTTGCTTGTGTGTCTGCTTGAGTCTGTATGTGTGTGGATGGACGGGTGGATGAGACTGGGGGGTGGTAGAGTAATGGCTTCATTTCTAGTGTGCTTACTGAGAAAAAAAGTGTTGTGTATTGCTTTGTGTAATTTGTTCTGCATATTGTGGATTCATCACTGTGTATAGCTGAGGGTGTGTGTTGGGTCTGTCATTACACCATACAACCTAGTATCCAATCATGAGGGTTCAACTTACAGGGCTTGAATTTTTCATGCAGGAAAGGCAGTGGAGTAAGGCTGCATGGTTTAACATTCCACTCACAGTTCTTTAGAAAGAGGATAGCAGCCAAAAATACTCTGTGCCCTTTGTTTGATATTGCTCCATTATTAAATTTCTGAAGAGTACAGACTTGCACATTTAAATATTGACCTGCCAAAAATATTGGGTCTGTCCAACCAGCATGTTTATTGCTCCAGGCATCTGTAGTCTTTGTGTGGGATATTTCTCTCTGCAAAAATGCTTGAATTCTTTCACCTTTAGAGCTGCATTTCTCTTGTATTGGAACTGCCATTGGATTACGCTGTGAGACCTCTGGGCTGCCAAGGTTAGGTGGATTACAGAGTTGTAGGAAGCCTCTATGGAGTTATCCAACTTTCCTGCAGGATATAGAATGTGCTTCTGAGGGGTATTGTGTTGTATTCCCTCTCAAAATTGAGTCTGACCAGTGTAATCCTCCAATACCCCCTCTTGCTTTCCCTTTCTCTTTATGGGCTGCATGCTAGACAAAATCAATATTAAAAGCTCCATGGGCATACATGTGAAATTGTGCAAGAGCCTTTCTGTTTAGAATTATTTTAAACAGAGAATTTTCAAGATAGTTTCTTTGCTTGAAACCTGATGTACCAAACTCATTATTCAACACTATACTATTCACGAGAGCTAAATTAAACTATAAAATTACAGATCTGTTCCCATTTACAGAGCTTGATTTAGTCCACTAAAAATACTAATAAAATCAAGTAAAAATTATGTGAACTCCTACATGGAGGCACTGAAAGAATTTCTCCACTTTCCTAGGGAATATGTGGATATTCCCTCTCTCCACACCCATATGATGAGCAGGAAATTCCTTCATCAGCAGCCATCCATTCACTTGTCTTCATCAATATGTTGGTTGAAAAGAGAAAGGAGGAGGGACTGACTGAGGGCATCCTTTACCGAGCAGAGCCTGCATTGGTTAGTTAGCCTTTGGGAAAACAGACAAATCAATCTGGTTATCAGAACATACTAAAAAAAAAAAAAATCTGAATCTGAAAATCTGAAAAAAATGTCAATCATTTCCTTATGCCTGATTTTCATCAACAGAGGACTGGTCGCTTTTCTTTGCCTAATATTGGTAGCAATCTTCAAATGAAGATTAGATATTTCCATGTAATAGCTAGCATTTATGAACAGTTAAAGTCCAAAAAATAGATGTCATTTATCAATTCATTAATGCATTTTTTACTATTAGTGAGTACTTTTGTAGTTTAGGAAAAAAGAAATTATGTCTAAACCCATTGATTTCCTGACTGGTTGTGTCCCTACCATCATCATAGTTTTTACTGATGATTTCTCCAAAAGCTCCAGCAGAGGATTGCATATGACAGCAAGTTGTTTTCATCCTTGACACTCTCCACCACTCTACCCCCCTTCCATTAGGCAGTGAATTGAAAATGGTCTCTCTTTGCCCAATCCATTCTTGGTGAAAATTCTGTGTCAGGGACATTTATACTGAATTTACACTAAGAGAGAATTGACCACCTTTGTCCCCTTTGCATAAAACTGACAGCAAGGGAGCATTTCAAATGCATTTAAAGAGACATCTCTATGTAGCAACTGGTGTGTATGAAAGAAAAAAAATGAAAAATGTAAAATGTACAAATGTACACAAAAATGTACTTAATTTTATTGAATTGTAAACTAATGCAATTATTTACTACTGGTAAGTATTGCAGGTGAAAATCAGTTAAAAGCGTTGGATTTCCTGATTTGCCGTGCCTATGCCATTATCAACATAAAGTAATCACTTCTAAATGGTCTTAGCTTCCATCTCTCCCAACTCTGATGAAAGTTGACTACCAGTCAACGTTTCTAACGCTGGATTGCAGATAGTAAGTCGTTCTCAGTTGCCCATAGGCAACAAATTGAGTCTGGTTTCTTTGTCGACCAGTCCTCTCTTGACCTAAATTCAGCATTAGTGACATTAGTGCAATAGCATAGTATGATATCCTACAGCTATCCGTGATTGGATAGTGCACAGCAGTGCTCAATACTAAGGGACAGTTTTATATTCCAGTTGGTTATACTTACATCCCTTATCACAGATTGACACCAACGAAGCAGACCTGTCAGATGACAAGGTGTTACAGCATAGTTTCTCTGGGTTCGAGGACGACACCTTCCAGGCATCCATGATCGCTCTTCATGGTAGCACCTGTAGTGCAGACTTGGATTACCTGCACTCATCCACACCTAAGGTAGGCAACCATTTTATATACTGCAGTTGGCAAATTTATGTGCAGTTGAAACCAAAAGCACAGCTGGTAAATATTTGATAATTGAATTAAATGTTACAGCAATAGCTACTGCTCTCTTTTTCACAATGAAATATCTGGCATGTAATCATTAATATTTGCTCACTTGCTGTAGAGGGCTAAAATGTCACAGGGGATGCTGTTTTGAGGCATTAACAACATTATTGACTTTGTTGTTATATGAAGGGTGTAGCTGCTACCTGCCCTTTTTGCTCTGGGTGTGAGCACAGCTTCCAAAAAGGATGTTGAATTATCAGAAGCATAAACAAAGAAGGGCAAAGGGCAATCAAACTGTTTCCCTCAGGGTATTTCCATGCATTAGGTTTTGCCCAAAGGTCACGCCTGATATTTTTTAAAATAAAAGGGCCACCCTAAAGGCAAAGTTTTATAATTCATGGGAGTAGCCTAGAGGGAGAAATCCAGGCCAGGTCATAAACTTGGGCATTTTATGGCAGCTTATGTGTAATACTGAATGATTTCCTCCCCAAGGGGAAATCCACAAAACAGAATGCACATATTTGTGTGACGTCAGACAGCTCAGTCTTTATTTTTGAACATGAACAAGTCTCTCCCAAAGCTATACACACAGGGCCAAGACTGAATCTGGGATCTGCTCCAAAGACAGTAAATGGTGGACCAACTTTGTAGACATGGTGACAGTACCCAGGGTGAATTTTGAGGAATATGGACACTTTTCCCTGTAGTTCATTTTGATTTTTAACAATGAAATAAAGCTCACTTACGTGTTAAAGAATTGCAGTCATTGTCAGTGGAGCAGTGGAAGCTTTTTTCCTCATGATTACGTGACAGATTAGAGCCTTGGCTACTTGGCTTATTCTAGACTGACTGAATAATCTAATAGACAGAATACTGGTGGTAAACTCTAAATAATGTCATTTCTTATTCTGAAATAGATTAATTTCATTTGCAATTAAAAAACATGGCTTCAGGAGACACATTTGGGTATGTCTAGAGTTTCATAGTAACATTTTAAAACTGTTTTTATGATAATGGTTACATTACAGAAATTTGTTTTTTTAAAAGAGTCTTAAAAGGTCTTTAGAGAGGAAAGGGCGGAAGTGCCCTCTATGTTTCACCTCTCCTCTTGGTCGTCTCTGCATACCACTCCACTTACTGTTTAATGATAGGTTATACACTTTTATATGCAATGAATGTAATGTATATGCTGTATTTTGCAGTTCATGTTTCGATGTTGCCTGTGAATGTCTTTCCTATTTTGTACAACCTTAATACAGGTCCTTGTCAAACCCAACCATTCCTATCTATGAATAGCTGAGTGTACTTCAGATTAGGCAGCTCTCCCACCTGTAGACGTCAAAGCCCAGCGCACCCCAAATATATTGCACTACCCTATTAGAATGTAACAGCCCATTTATTGCATTACTCTGCTTCTCAGCTCTGCTTATTGCAGACCCTCAGCATTGTGCGCTAGGTCCCTTTGCATATTACTTTTTAACTTAAGTTTTGTACTTACATTCTGGACCACAAAGGGAACGTTTGCCGAGATTGATCGCTGGCCAGTCTGGACCCAGTGAGTTCAACTGCTACTATAATAAAGCTATATTTTGTGCATTGCACACTCAAGATCATCAGTAATTACTGCTGTTCTCCATTGGCTGCTGATGGCTTTTCTATGGCTCATTACAAGGAGTGCAGAATGGCAACTGAGCGAGATGAAATCCTCACAGTTGGGCAATTGTCAATCTAACAGAGTGTAACATTCATTTGGCTGCTGTGGTTTGTTTTATCCTAGCTGACGGCTCGCCTGGACTTGTTGGATGAGCGTCCCTGCTTTGCCGACAACACTGAACCCTTTTCTCCGGAGAAGTCAGCCCCTTTCACTCCTCCTAGTTTAAGACGTCATGTCCAAGCGATTAACTCAATACTAAGCAATTCTGATCAGTACCTAGCACAGCATTCAACCCAAGTGGAAACAGTGGATTGCTCAAACGCATACAGCTCATCTGCTGAAACAGGGACCCAATCTAATGTTCAGGAGGAACAACTGGAGTTGCTCCACTTTCAGATGGAGCCCACCATCTCCTTTGGAGACATTGGGGAAATAAAGGTCTTGATGAAGGTAAAACCCTGCATCTAATTAAAAGTTATAAATTGGGAGTGAAAATGTAATCATTTATGAGCTCAAAAGTCTGGGAAAACTAACTTGAACAATTAGTATTCAGTTTCCTTGGTGGCTGAGTAAATACATTGGTATGCATTGAACTTCACAGATCTTTTCAAGGTGCATTATAAAAGCTCCAAAATACATCCTTGATCTTCTTTTAAATTCACTTTTATAAATTCTCTAACATCTAAACCCTCTGCAGTCAGATATGAGACTTCAAACATTAGATAAACCAAATACAAAGCTTATTTGCTTTAAATTCCTTGCCCCAGCCAATCCTCTGCACGTAAGCCTGCCTCTAGAGACCCTTGCATTGTTTGGAATGTGGCCTAAATATCTTCTAATTTCTTTTCATGAATAACTGTGTTGTATTATCATACTCAAGAAAGGAGAGACTGGTGTGAAAGAATCAGCAGAAGATGGTGACGAGGAAGTAGTGACCTCAGGGAGCAATTTTGAAAGGACCATCACCGTTGTAAAGGGCAACTCCAGTCTTGGTTTGTTCACATTCTTTTAGTTATTCTCTTATTCATTTTCTCTGCATCTTTCACAGAAGTGTAAATGGGGTTGTGAGACTGAAAGGCGCATTGGCTTTTACTTTGTATCTTGTTTTCTGAATGCCAAATTTGATACAAAATGATTGAAAAGATCTAAAAGGGTCTAAAAGGGTCATTCCAATGCTGTACAGCCTACAGGGGTATTTGCATTTCAAAACCTGCCTAGGGGGCTGCTCCTGGGACAGGGAATACAAAGGTGTAATTTTCTTGAAACAAATAGATGTTTATGAAGGCACTGCACTTGGTGTTTAAAATCTTCAGTGCCTCGCTGAAATTATCTCAGCTAGGCTTCTTAGTACCCTTCAAAGGTCCCTACTTGCTGGCTGATTGTAGTGTCCACATATTATTGGTTCTTTTGTGGGCATTTTTGCCAGAAAAAATTTGGAGAGGGGAGTGATGACATGTGACAAATGTCCTAGACCAGATTCGAACCCAGGACATTGCGGGTACATGGCATCCGCCTTAGTCAACTGAGCCACCAGGATGCCACAATATTGTTATTTATTTTCATCTCCACTAAACCCTTTTACCAAATTTAAGTAAATCAAAATCAAAAATACAAATTGCATATCGTCATGCTCGACATTTGAGGATAATGGGCTACAATTCCTTGTGATCTACCTCGAAGGGATGACTGTGAGTGCCATGAAAGATGGTTTGGGAATGCTGATCCGCAGCATAATCCACGGTGGGTCCATTAGCCGTGATGGACGTCTGGGGGTGGGGGACCTCATCTTGGCCATCAATGGGGAGCCCACTGCCAACTTGTCCAACGCCCAGGCCCGTGCCATGTTGCGAAGGAACTCTCTCATTGGACCAGATCTAGGGTGAGAGACCAACATCATTGGATTGTTTATTGTCAGAGTTTTTTGTACAAAGGGCTTAGCATATACACCGATCAGCCATAACATTAAAACCACCTGCCTGATATTGTGTAGGTCCCCCTCGTGCTGCCAAAACAGCTCTGACCCATCGAGGCATGGACTCCACAAGACCTCTGAAGGTGTCTTGTGGTATATGGCACCAAAACGTTAGCAGCAGATCCTTTAAGTCCTGTAAGTTGCGAGGTGGGGCCTCCATGGATCGGACTTGTTTTTCCAGCACATCCCACAGATGCTCAATTGGATTGAGATCTGGGGAATTTGGAGGTCAAATCAACACCTTGAACTCTTTGTCATGTTCTTCAAACAATTCCTGATAAATTTTTGCAGTGTGGCAGGGCGCATTATCCTGCTGAAAGAGGCCACTGTCATGGTTCACCGGTTGTCCTTCCTTGGACCACTTTTGGTAGGTACTAACCACTGCATACCGGGAACAGATCTGCCGTTTTGGAGATACCCTGTCATCTAGCCATCACAATTTGGCATTTGTCAAAGTCGCTCAGGTCCTTACGCTTGGCCATTTTTCCTGCTTCCAACACATAACTTCAAGAACTGACTGTTCACTTGCTTCCCAATATATCCCACCCCTTGACAGGTGCCAAGAGGTGTAAGGTGTAACGACATAATCAATGTTATTCACTTCACCTGTCAGTGGTTTTAATGTTGTGGCTGATCGGTGTATATATAGAATGTAAAATTAATGATGGGGTGATATGTTGTACTTCTCTGTAGTATTACTATACTAAGAAACTAGTAGAGTTGTCCTCTTTTTGTCATATTTGTTGAAAGTTTTTCTTTCAGGACATCTTACGAAAGGTCCAGTCCGCCAACCTCAATTGAACTGAGGTTGCTAATCTACAAGGCTTACTGTACAAACAATACATGTTAATGCATCATTTAATATTAGTCTTATACTTTTATATGCACGTGAACTCATAATTATCACCCCCATCCTTTCTCTATAAACTGGGTGATTTACAGGGGACTGTTTGAGTTGCAACTTCACCTCAAAGTCATACAATCTTTGGTAAACCCTAATCAATTATGCAGGGAATAGCAAAAGGGGTTATCCATTCATTCTAAAAGCAATACAAACAAATTCTATCCTTTGGTTGCTCTGACTTATTTCAGCAATAGTCATTTGGAATAAATCATTTGAAGAAGCTACCATTCCTCCCACCCTTGAGGGAAATTACCTCAAAGGCAAAATATGATGTGATATTTTACAAGCACTGCTTGCTGTGCTAAACTTGGCAGTTTGTTAGCTGCGGTGCATAAAAGCCCAACTCTTCACATTCTAGATCTGCTTGTGCACCTGAGGACGATCTGTGCCCCTTTTATGTGTGAGTATGGCTAACTTCCACGCTGGTGGTGTGCTAGCAAAAAGCGGCCATCTTGGTTTCCTACCTTTCATTTCCTCCATCTGCAGCCGGGCTTTTTTGCAGTCTGTTAAAAAGGGGTTTATCCAGAAAAAGAAGTAGAAATTCTAATTTAACGTTAATCAATTTTTTATTGTTGAGTTCAGTGGCAACTGATGACTGAGGAAATCATAAACATATTGGAATCCAGCTAATAAAGATGTATGAACATAATTTTATGCAGGTTTATTTAGAAAATTAACATTTTCAGATACCATGATACACTTCAGTATTAGTATCTTCATTTTGTCTTGGAGTTGTTCGGTGTGGCAGCAAAACTTGAAATTGTGTTGCTACACACTTTAACACAAGTTACAAATATTATCTGGATAAATCTCGACTGACTGCATCACTCACTTACTACAGCCTCTTACTTTACTTGCTGCTTATCTTTTTTTTCCTTTCATGTCTGATTGAATTTCCTGAATTTAAATGTTCTTTGTTTTTTTGTACCTACCCCACTAACAACTCACTAACTCGCATTTTCTCAAACCCTTTATATAAACTATTGGTATTTTAGCTTAAATGAATTGATTCATCAATTTCATCACATGACTGGGATTCATTTCCTTCTGTGTCTGCATGCCATCATGTTCAAAAACCAAATCAACCCATCTGTTTAAGATCTGTCAGCTTCACTCAAGTGTTTGTGTGTTCCGGATTAACTTGATCATGAATTGCTTGCAAATAGGCCTACCAAGTGGATGTCAGATTGTGTCGACTAGCTTTTGGTGCATTTCTTAACTTTATATTGGTAAACTATTTATGAATTAATAACTCACATGCCCTTCAAATTTTCATAACATGTTTTAGAAGAAAATATTCATCACACATTGGTGGCAGAAAACTTTATTTGCTCAGACATTTATGAACAAGGCAAACATCTGTTTTGAATAGTCAGACGTCAAGGGCCTATACATAATTCATTGGAGTCTCACCTTGGGCTGTTGATAGGCAGAATGCATTTGCTTGAGAAATAGACTGAGTTCATTCTTGCTGCAATATTGTGCACACAGTTAAATTGAATCGGAGAAAAACAGGAGAGCTTCTGAATGTAAATGAGGCAACTATAAAAAGGGCTCCTTTGTTTAAAGGGGGGGGGGTCCTTGATGCTGTCATATCTGGTTGCATATGAATGCACTGTCTTCTGCGCTAATGTTTTGGTAAATGATCATGTAATTTTGTAATGATGAATACTGGCATATCTGTTCACAAGGTGAACCAACTCCTGTATCATGATTTTGTAGAAATGCGGGTAAAATGCAGTGATGATGACAAATCATTTGGTTTAAGCACCTTTAATGGTAGGATTCAAAACTCATTTGTGTATGTGTGTGTGTGCTTGTGTGTGTGTGTGCGTGTCATCAGCATTACGTATGTCCCAGCAGAGTATCTTGAGGAGTACAAGGCTAGCCTACAGCAGGCTAAAGATGATGTCTTCGCTGAAGCAGCTGCAGGCACAGCCCCAAAGTATGTCCCACACACTACCACGGTAACCTCCATTTGTAAATGGGGTGACACTAACAACAAGGTAGTCACAACATGTTTTGTAATAGAACTCTTGAGAAATACCGTCTTAATTGTCAGGATGTCAGTAAAACATCAGTTTTTTAGGTCTTATATCAGCAAGTATGTTTTTTCACCTTAGTCCTTAGATAAGTTTTAATTGTAAGCTTTTTCATAAAAAAAACATTTGGTTTAATGACAATCTAAAAACAATTTAATGATTCAGAATTTTGAATGTTGGACAATTTTTTTTTTTTTAAACCTTTGTTTAGCGACATTCCCAACCTCCCTGAGCGGGAAGATGGAGAGGGAGAGGAGAGTGCCTCTTATAGCAACTGGAATCAACCAAGGAAGTGAGTAAATACGTTTACACAATTCCAGGAGTATCGATGTTTGTCCTTCAAATCTGATTTTGTGAGCATGTCCATGACACTTGAAAATTCATTGTTTTTTATAGGATAAAAAGATGTTCCACAATTTTCTTTATTTTAGATCTGTTGTGGAGAACTCATAAGCACACAACTAGGCCAAGTGTGAAGCATTGTGACTCAAAGAAGCTTAGGAGAAAGTAGATTTCAGAGATAAAATCTTATTTTCTGCCAAGCATCCCCCCACCACACCACCCCGCACCACCACTACTTCTTTTTGTCAATGAAATGGAATCAACTTAGTGTAAGGGAGTCACAGCTTTGAACTGGAAAATGTAAAAATGTAGTATGTTGATAATGGTACCCTTCTCAGAGTGGAGCTCTTTAGAGAAGCAGGCAAGTCCCTGGGCATCAGTATTGTCGGGGGCCGAGGGATGGGCAGCCGACTGAGCAATGGCGATGTGATGAGGGGCATCTTTATCAAACACATCCTGGAGGACAGTCCTGCTGGACGCAACGGCACCCTTAAGACTGGAGACAGGATCGTAGAGGTAAAGGAATATTTCAGGTCACGGGCCCTGGAAGGAGTTCAAAGGATCCTCAGATTGTTTTTGAGCTCTTATTGATTTGACTTGGAGGTGGAACCTCTGAGAAAACTCATTTTCAGATTGAGTTTAAGGGCTCATTTAAGCTTAAACAAGTAACAAACTTTAAAAGCAAAATTAGAGATATACTGATCGGGTTTTCTGTGGCTGATTCCGATGTCAATTTTTTAACAGTGTGATTGGCCGATCATAGATACAATAAGCCATTGAAATGTGCAGACCAAGCATGAAAAATAAAATTCCAATATAGCATTGTGTTTAATAGTTTGTTCTTATGGCTGCATGACATAGCTGGCCTATCCATGTGTAAATTAATCATAGGTTTTATCCAAACATAATAATTACACATTAGCTTCTGCTTGATGATCTATTGCCACTGGTAGAACATGAAACGTTTTTTTATTGTGCCAGCATTGGCTCAGCCTTCTGTCCATATATTAAAGTGGTTCATAGGCAAAAAAGGGCAAGAGTTAAACGCTTGGAGCTTTAGGGTTCAAGCAACCTGATTGAGATTCCTGTAACATTTGACTGAATCTTCTCTGTTATTCTTTTATTAGGTGGATGGAGTGGACCTAAGAGATGCCAGTCATGAGGAGGCAGTGGAGGCCATACGCAGGGCAGGCAACCCTGTCTCCTTCTTGGTCCAGAGTATTATCCACAGGCCCAGGGTAAGACTGCATAAAGGTGACAAAACCAATGAGTAGTAACTACCTCATAATCTGTAGGTGACCAACACCAAGTACAGTAGTAAGAGTAAATCTCCTCACTCCTAGGTCAGTGTCAAGCACATGCCCCTTAGGGCACTTTCAAAACAAAAATGTACAGTATACCACACACAGCTGGTCTGCTTTTGAATGAGGAAAGGGAGTCATTTTGATATCCCTTTTAAGAATGCCAATAACTGTATGGCGTATTAAAAACATTAACAAGTTTTAACCTCTATCTAAGTGCGACACTCATTTAAAATCATCATACTGGTTGCATCTTATGTTGTTTGAAAGTGCCCTCAGGCTTCAAAGCATGACTAAGTAGTTTCCTGCTGGGGCGCCATGGCTTGGCTCAGTATCAGCTCCCTCATAGTCAATCATTTTTCATGCATTGTCTTCTGTGAAATATTCCCACATGCTTTCCTCAACATTCTGGTAGCTGATTAATCTTTGTAGCAACTCATAATGTAATAACGGCACATATTGCAATGACTGTACACAGTGTGATAAAACAAGTGAAAACTACTGTAGTGCAAGTTACATGCTTGCCAGCTGTGACAGTCTCAGCATAGGAAACTATAACAATGAAAAATAGAAGGTGAAGTTACATCCTCAACAAAGGATTAAGCTCACTTACAACCAAGAAGTCCAACAAACATTGACATAAGGAGGGGCAGGAATTCACCTTAAGATGACTGATTGCTTAATACTCAGTAGAGGCAACTTTGAAAGGAATAACTCCCAACTACATTGTGACCAGTTGAAATGTTATGATTGAAATTACAGATCTGTTGCCTGAGACTACTCATAGGGCTGCTGAGGTCTTAATGCTTTCTTAATTCAAACCAAGTTGTACCTCTTAAACCATCTGCACACCCATTTAAATCAGCAAAGACTGATGGTATTTCAACTTGGCAGGTCAACAAATATCAGAAAAACAGAAATCATCAACTTTTTCAGAGACATTTAATCAAACTTTGGTGACTTTTATTACAATAAAATATTATAGAATCTTTACTGCAACAACATTGCATACCTTTTACTGCCAGAGCATATTTAACTTCTATTGCAACACTTACAGTAACATTGAAAGAAACAGAGAAGAGTTTATCAACAATGACCAGATTGTTAGGGTAAAGAAGAAAGTATCAAATATGTTATTGAGTAAAAAAATTTCAACGTTATAATTTTAACAAACACTATTTGGCCATTTACTTGTATGTGTATTCCCTCCAATCGATGTGCTTTCAAACCTAAAAATAAAACTCACAAAGAAACAAAATATTTTATATCTATGTTTATTCCCTCCAGTAGACATCCTTCAATTTTCTTCTTTCTCCAGATATTGCCTTCAAAGATGCTTTCATTGATTATTGAGTTAAGCCTTGCAATGGACATGTCTATGCTTGGCACTATTAACAGGGTCTCAGAGAACTGTCCACCCCATATAGATCCACAATTCAAGAGAGAGTGTCAAGCAATTTGGAGCTGTCAAAGTAGTCCTTGGAGATTTTACTGAGGACCATGCTTCTCAGCATGCTTCTAACCCTGGTCCTGGTGCAAGCTCCAATACTGTGATATTAGCTCTATACCGTCATCTCCTCTCGCTTTCATGCTTTCATTGACGACTGAGCTTTGTCTTGCAAAGGACATGTCTATGCTTGGCACTTTTAATAGTGTTTCACATTTTCAGTCCACCCCACATTTTCTACACACATCCGTGATTCATAGGCTGAAAGTGTCGACTTGGAGAACTGTTGTATTAGTGTGATGAAGCTTTACAAAAGGTGCTGTGAGTGCTAGTTGTCCCAATACACGGATTGAAAAGCTTTTTGGTCAAGATAGTTGATGTATGAAAGCCTGTGTTTTACTCAGGAACACAGCATTTGGATAATACAAAGTGAAGGCCATCCACTGGACAAAATAAACCTGAATGACCTATCTTTTTGGGACTTTTTTTGCAAACATTCACTGGAGTAAATAGCCATTTTTGTTTCTTTTTCCCATCTTAGATTTGAAAGCACATCCATTGATGGAAATAAACATTCATGTAAATGGACAAAATTTCTTTGATTTTGTTTGTTTATGTTAATAGATGGCTGAGCTGACAGATAGAAGAAAAGTGAATGTAAGAAACTTAAATTATGTTATTCTTTTGTTCTCTTTTGCTCAGTGTTGCTGAAAAAATGTGTTACTAATTTTGATCATTAACTATATATAACATTCTGATACATTACAGATATTTCAGGTCACTACTGATACATTAAAATTGGGAAAAGCACAGCGGTGTTAAATAAGTCCTGGCAGTAAAATGTTAAAGTAATATTCTACTGCAATAAAAGTCACCAAAGTTTTATTACATTTTTATTGTTTGTCTGTTTGCTGACCTGCCTAATTAAAAAACCATCAAACATTGCTGATATAAATTGTGTAAAATGCTCCTATCATAGTTTAAGAGGCAGAAGGTTTTAGTGTAACTGTCTATCAACTGAACGGGTGATCAAACAAGTTCCATCTTACATGGCATCCTTTAAAATTAGGATTTTGGTATTTTATCACATTACATATTGAAGTTATTACACTGTTCACTAAAAAAAAATGCATCTCCCTTTCTAATGTAATTTAAACATTAAAACATTAAAAATGTGATAACTTATTACTGGGGTTCTGGGACGCCCAAATCACTGTTGAGCCTTCTGGAGGTGATCAACGAAACATCTGTGCTGTGAGGAGACCACTTGATAACCCCAGTGACATATCAGCACTCACACACTCAACCCTGTAGCATTTAGATTAGGTGGCTAGTGAATGGTGCTGCCTGTCTGATGGTCCTGTAGATTTATGACGGCCTAGCCTGATGTCCTCTATAGTTGCTATTTGTGGGCTAGTGCTTCTTTCTTTCTGACATCTGAATTTGGCTTCTGTGTGAATGTTCACCCTAGATTATGGCACAGAGGATTATAACATCGGATTATAAATGTTACATCCACCAAAAGGTTATTGCGTTATGTGCCCAGAATTTTACTGCATTATGGCCATTTTATTGCATTGAGTTTGCATTGTATTTTTCTTACAATATGCACAGTTATTACACAAGTTCCCTCAAGCCTCCATCTTTCTTCCCATGCACTGCTTTCTCAGCCTGAGTCAATATATAATCCAGCCTCATCGCCTGTTGTAGAGAAATACAGCACTGCTTTAACACGCATGCCACATCTCACACGTCAGGTAATCTGCCTTTTTCTTTGCATCTCTCTTACTCTAATTCCATCAGTTATCTGTTGCACACAATCTCAATGTTGTATTTCCCAGGTACTGTCTCTCCTGCCGTGTCTTTCTTTCTCTCACAATATTAGTTGAGTCCTAATTCTTTCAGTCTTTGATATACACGTGTGTTATGTGTATAGAGGGAAACAAAGGCAAACTAGAATTGGAGATTCCTTCCTGGGGAAAAAAAGATGCCTGCTGTTCAGAAGAGTAATTGTAATATCCAGTCATCCTTTTCTATTTTCTGTCGAGTAATCTCAGGGTGACAATAACATGACCCAAAATAATACGTTTGATCTAAATCATCAGCAAGTGTCAAAAATCCATTTTGTCTCTGGCATCAGCAGCTGGTTTAGAAACCTCCCAAGTAGAAGGTGTGTTGACATGCAACACACATCCCCACGGAGATCATTAAGTTCCATCTCCTTCTCATCTCCTATAAAGATCCCCATCATCAACTGAACAATATGGATGCAAATAAGTGAACCGTTCACACCTCAGTGGCTAGAGGGCTTTTCAAAATACAATACCGATGACACACACTCACAGAAAGGGAGCAGGTAACAAAAACTGTCCTTGAGGCAGAAGAGACAGGACATCTTTTCAATTTGCTTTAAATTCACTGACATTGAATAGTCCACATTTTGCTCACTCGGCTTTCAACTGGAATTTGTAACAACAGACTGAATAGGCTGTAAAATATTATTTTGATTGTATGATACCTTTAAGTGCTATAGACAGGTCAGTAATGTCTTAAAATATAGCCACTGGGGGCCACCTAGCGAGTATAACAGCACAAACACATCCATACTGTTTACCTTTAAGAATTTCAAATCCTTCTCTTGTAAGCAGTGAATAATCTCAAGGTAGCCTGGAGGAAACTTTGAAATATTTCATTATTAACTAATTCAGAGAAAGAGGCTCTGCTTTGAATTTTTTCTTTTCTTTTTTTTTTGGTTTAGAGAAAACGTCTCTCTTCAAGGAAACTGCTTGCTTTAATGGTTGCTCATTTGAATGCAACCCGAGGTGTTCCTGTCCTCCATTGACTCCCTTTTTCCCCAGATGGCCTCCGATTCAATTTTGTCAGAAGTGCTCAGCCATCATGAGAAATATTCTTCAAGTTGTCAGCTGTTGTCCTGTGTGTTGCTTTTAGAAGCCGCCCCTGTCCTTTCTGCAGCTAAATAGCCACCCCGGGTCAAGCCTTCGTTGCACTAATCAAAGCTACTTAACACCTGCCCTCCCTCAGGTTAGAGTGCTTCCCCATGTCCGTGTCTTCCTGCCTGTGTCTGTGTATGGGTGTCTTTTTACTTTACCTGTATCCCTTTGATTTCTGACTTCAATTGCGTTAACAATGAGTTGCCCTAAGAAGAGAATGAAAGAATTGTGTTTTAATATGTGTGTGTTACAATTCTTTTAGTGTCAAGCTAGCCATCAATCAGAGCAAAGTATTTTAAATTGTGTTTCAAATACTGTAATATTAGAAGACCTGCCCTCAGGCATGAAAAATATCTGCTCATAGTATTTGTCTCGTTTCTGCTTGTATGTATGTGTCTGTGCTTGCATGCATGTGTGTGTATGCCTATATTGAAAGCATACTGTGTGCAAATTCTTTTCCTGTTGTGCCAGCATACGTTGCCATTAAGGATATCTCTACTCCTGTGCTTGCCCGCATACCTCTGTTGTACCAAGCAAAGCATATAATCCATAGTAGAGGCTTTTAATTGCTGTTTTTCTTCTGTCTCCAGCTTTGAAAGCCTATTTTTCCCAATTATCCGGGAGACATGGTTTCTCTCTGCCAATTTAAAGAGACAACTAAATATGACAGAAAACAGAATAAATACTATTATGGGAAGAACTATAAACTAAAAGATCTTTTTCACAATGTCAAGTCAAATGTTTCTGGCAGAACATTTTAAACCTGTTCATAGGGGACAAATGGTCAAGCTTGGACTGAATGGTGGTGCTGGGCAGCCTTTTTTTCTCAACACATCAGAGGTTTGGCGGGCATGACTGCGTGTGACCGACCAAGGGCAATCCATAGTCTGGTCTTGCCAATTTAGAGTTAGCCACCATTGCTTGTGAAGAAAACGAGTCAAAGTTTTGCTTTGTTTAAGAAAAGCTACTTTTTCTTCCAACAGTCAAGTTAACATTATGAATGGGTGTCATTTCAGGACATTTAGTATATAGGACTGATTTTAGTAATCCACTTGAAACTTTGTTTAAACTTAGAATTTATATTTGTAGGATTACTGTTTTTGCATTAAGCTACACATCATTCATTGTCCATTTACATGGAAACAATTATAAATTTGCTCTCCAGACATGTGACACAGAAATTAATAATTTTTGGTGATTTTTTGATCTAGAGTGATTTACCTTTGTGTCTCTCTTGCACACAACAGTCATCGACAACAGACTCCAATGAGGAGAGAGCTGCAGCTTTAACAAGAGACAACAAGGACAAGGTTGGTATTTCCAGTTGCCCTCCATTGACAGCATCTCTCAGTGCCGTGTATTTGCTGTACTCTCAGACTAAAGTTTTGAAAGGTGCTGCTCACCACGACAGCAACCATTCAGTTTTGAGATACAAGTATATTTCAAATCAAATTCACGAATTCAAATGCACATTTTTAGTAGTAGTAGTGGTAGTATTAGTAGTAGTAGTAGTGACTTCACTCAGACCTTTCACCATAAAACCGAGCTATGTTGTCAGAAGCATCACAGCCTTTGCAACACTGCTATAAGTTTGAGTGGTGTAAATAGATTCAAAGTAACTGTGTCATAATTGTGTTGTCTTACGAAGCTGTTGCCATTTGTCTCTTCTCTGTAGGAGGGTGACAGTCACAGTAGACTTTTCCTCCGCCTCTCCCCAACTAACCCTTTCACTCCTACTCCGTTTAAGGTTTGTGGGTCTCTGTGTTGTCATGCTTTCCACTTCCTGTTTCAGTGTATGTTTGTACAGATATGTTGTGAGATATGTAATGATATAGTTCATATATATCGAATATCCTCTAACATGCCGTACATGCATACACAATCCCCTAACAACCCCTCTGCCTTTCAACTTTTTTTTTGTCACTTGCTTCAAAATATATGAGAATCAATACTCAACTCAGTGAAAGCAAACTTTTGATTCTTGGCTTTGAGTCAAAATGCTTTTCTGAAGTGAGACCACAAAGATAATCAAGGTAATCAAAAGCACACTGTTGATTAAATTGCTCTTAGTTTTAAGGTAAGTGTCCATATAAATGCCTGATGAAGAATGATTTAATCTTTGAGACTCTGGAAGCATCATTTTCACTTTAAGTAAGGATTCCTTTTTAAAACTGTATCTTAAATTGTTGGATTGACTTAAGGTTCATTCAGCTTCGAAGTCCACTGCCAGTCCACTTGATCGTCCACAACCAAGAACTGATTGTTTTGTCATTTTTACTCAGTTGATACTTCTCATTCAAGAATACTTTATTTAGAACTGATACAAATCAGTATTTGAGAAATGCTCGCATTAATTCAAATATATCTGAATCTTGTTGGCACACCATTTGGTAAGGTTTTCTCAAATTGTTGTCACACCATAAATTGTTTTCAAATATTAACATAGGTGCACTCCTAATATGCACAGTGTGAATTGCTTTGGTCTTTTAACAACTAATACCAGATACTGACTACATTAAAATCTGTTATTGTCGCTGCTGACAGGGCTTTAACTTTGAAAAAGGACTTCGGTTGAAAAATTATTTTTGAAAATGGAGAAATATCATTTGACAAAAAATTTGTATGAGTTTTTGATAAATGATGAAACAAAAGAGTTCCCGGTAGTGGACTCAGACTTTTGGACCCCACTATACATTACACATTAAGTGTCGATAATTTTCCAACCTACAACTAACATTCTGACAAAATTGGTCAAGCTCTTAGTGTAAACAGATCACGTTGCTTATATTGATTACATAAACAGCTCTCAAGTGCCTCCCTATCCTTATGAGCCTATCTTACAACAACTTGATTCAAACTTCCGTCCAAAGACAAAACCGTTCTCTATTCTTTGCCTTTCCCTAATAAACAATTTCCCGACTCCATCCGTGACATAACAGCCAGCGAAGCGGGAAGCAGGGAAGGCGTCCCCCACCAGCCTTCTACTCACCCTGCCCGTGGTGCCCCATGTGGGAGAGACAGATACAGACACCTTGACAGAGATCCCAGACAGACCTGCTGACATTGAGGAGGTGGAGGAGGAGGAGGAGGAGGATGAGTTTGGATACAGCTGGAGTGAGTTCAAATTCTGAATCTCTAAGGGTGCGATAACACCAACAGTTTATGTTTGGTCCAAACCATAGCGAGAAAGGTTTATTGCGGTTTTGTATTTGGTTTGTTAGTTTCACACTGCCCAATTAAAAGCGAACCAGGGCTTAAGAAAGGTCACATAGACTCACAAGTAGTTTTACTTCCTGTAGCTTTAGCTAAGCACGATGGTCATGTCTGTTCTTTGCTGTAATTTACCTTCTCTAGTTACCAGTTAAGAACATATGAAGAAAAAGCTGAATATGAGCATCTCCTTATACCCATAAAACCATGGGTTTTGGGTCTGTTTCCTGTAGTTGGTTCAGGTTACGTTCTCTCTCCCAATGAACTGCTTTTTCAGGCCATCTCGATGCAGTTATTTGATGCCATCTGAATTTAAAAGGCCATTGTCCTCAACTGACCAAAGGAGGAGTAAATACTAAACCACATCCAATCATACCCGGTGTGAACGTGCCCTAAGAGAGGCAAATGATAATTAGGATGTGTTGCACTCCAATTCACTTCCTTCCATGTGACCTGGTTTAGTGAAGGTGTGAGTATACAGTAGCAGATGATGATGCCTAGCTACACTTGGTTTCAGTGTTGACAGTACACAGTCCAGGAAGGTTCAAGTGATAGGAATCAATCAATAGAAACATACACTAAGTTTATTTTTTCTCTTGCTTCAGTATGCATTACTCCCTAACTGCCACTAGAGGTCCTCCACATCACATGTTTGACTTTCTTATACATAAGTCAAGTCAAGTTTATTTATATAGCCCTCATCACAAACAAGCCAAAGTCACAGGACTTTACAGACCTAACTCGGTCAGGCTGATAGGCAATCAGATTCATGACAATCAATTATGAGAAATAAGATGTTTACAGTATATGATCAGAACAAAAGCACATAAAAACAGAGTAACAGAAGAGGACTGAAAGGTCAGAGCGGAGAGGAGGACATAGCAAGCTTCATAATCTGCCTATGGTAGCCTAACCCAGCCAGCACCACCAGCCTAAGGCTCGCTTTGAAGACAAGGAAAAACTCCCACAAGTCCTTCTACAGTTTGCAATAAAAGTGCTTTGATACACTGACGTGCTCAAGGTAGTTGCATCTCATCAAAGCCTGAAGGACTCGATGTCTCTATGAAGCTTTTAGCATCATGCAGACGCTGTAGTGTGAACTGTAGGCTGAACTCATTGCCTCAAGGAGAATGAGTCAAACTCAATGCCCCTCAGCTGAGGCAACCAGAAAAAGGATAGACTCCCAGCCTCCAAACACCTGGGATTGTGGCGAATGTGTGTGTGTGTGTGTGTGTGTGTGTGTGTGTCTGTCCGTCCTGTGGGGATAAGATTGATGAGGTTGGGCCCGGGGAAGTGAGTTGTGGAGATTAGTAGAGGACTGATGGTTCGACAGTGGCATGGAGCCCAGAACAACAGGAGCCCATTGCTCCGAACACTGGCCATCTAGCACACCAGAGACAAGAGAGATGGAGAGAGAGAGAAGTGGGGAGTGGCAGAGAATGGGATGGAGAGAGAAGGCGATGGATAATGAACAGGTGGAGACAACAGAGGTAGATAGTGAGAGCAAGGGGAAGAAAGAGAACAAAATGTCTGAGAATACAAGCTCAGCAGTCTGACATTTCAAACTTTCTTCTCTTACAATTTACTTTTCATGCCTTTGCATGATCTTACCAAATCCAGCTACCCGCCCTATTTTTAGTACTCAATGGAACATGACATGAATTGAGATGAAATGGAAACCCAGGCTCAAGACAAGCCTGGCACAATTCAGTATTACTGTCAGTCTACTGACACATCATCTGCCTGCCATTATTTCAACTGCCTCTTCCAGAGAAGATAGTCCAGCGCTATGGCAGCCTCCCAGGGGTTCTTCACATGATTGAGCTGGAGAAGGGCAAGACAGGGCTGGGCCTCAGCCTGGCGGGGAACAGAGACCGCTCTCGCATGAGTGTGTTCGTGGTGGGAATAGACCCCAATGGTGCAGCCGGTAGGGATGGACGTATGGTCGTCGGGGACGAACTGCTAGAGGTAAGCTGTTTATGTGCACTTCTGAATTCAAGTGGGTGTTGTCAGCAAAGTTAGCATGATACTCTCACAGACATGACGCTGCTGGATGAATTGGATGAATAGCTGTTCCTTTGCTTACCTAATACCATATAATCAAACATTTGATCATATTAGATCAAAGTTTTCCCAGGTTTGCTTTTCGTAACACGTGAAGATGTTTACACTTAGTGATGAATTGTGTCCAGTTGAGCAATAATGCTATTTTGTATGCTGTCAGATCAATGGGCAGATCCTCTATGGCCACAGTCACCAGAACGCATCCTCCATCATCAAGAGCTCCCCATCCAATGTCAAAATCATCTTTGTCAGGTATAGAAAATACTTATGGCTTCTGTGCACAAAATGTCACAATTGACTTTCATTGTCATAAATACTTAAATTTGTGAGTGCTTGAAATGAAAACTGACCTACTGATGGAAAGTTCAACTATTGTAATGGTGCACAATGTCCAGTGGAGGGAGGTATTGTGTTTCAAAAGGAAGATGCGCTTGAAGCTAATAATTTCCTATATCCAGTACCTACGAAAAGCCTCTGTCCCTTGCACGTCTCAACATAGCAAGGTATTCATTAGCTTTAAAATCACTAACCTACTGCATTCACTCCAGTGATTTATTAAGTCCTCTTCCAACTTTATATAAATCATTTGCCAATAAGAAAAAAAAAATGTAAACCCTCAACAAAGGGGTTATCTGACTGAAAACAGTGATTTCCCACCACCACACCTCACCCTCTGACATATCAACACAGAGTCATGTTTGAACCAATAGCTATGAGGCCTCGGCCCATCTCTAAACCAACTTCGTTAGGATGACACTACTTAACCCTCTACTTCACTCGTACCCCTTTCCTCACACCCTGAAATAGACGCTCCGATCAGGACAGTGTTTCCTGTGAGTTACGACCTCCCTCTCTCCCCCAGACACACACACACACTCACACAGAGCTGAGGTGTCATGATGAAGCAGTGGAGCAATGGTTTATGTGAGTTATGACTCTTTGAAACAGGAACACAGAGGCACTGAACCAGATGGCTGTGGGACCAGTGAGAGAGCATGAGGGAGACACAGTGGAGCCTTACACCGAGGTACATGTGCGCTATTTCACACTCTAACACACACACAAACACACTATGAGTTAAAGTGCCAACTGAATAGGAAGCAATCAAATTCACAATAACTTGCACACAACACCCTATTTTTTATAGCTATACTCATATTGAGCATACATGAGCATAAAACAAAATGTAATCTGGTACAATATGTTATTAAGGCCCTAACTCAAGTCTTATTTTTATAATAACTCCAAAAACCCTTCACTGGCTTTACAGGGAAGGGTTTGCTGACCCTATTAATCTTTTTGGTATTTTCCTAACCATCTAAAGATATACTCAGTGAAATATCCAGACTCCAGTCATGCAGCAATATTATGCCTTTTCCCCTTGTATAATTGAGTCCCTACATGGAGGTCCTGAATTGTTTCCAACAGCTTTAGATTTGCTCCTACAAGTCGTTTTGTGTGCTCCAGGAGTTCTCAACTTCCCGTGCCTGTGTGTAACCCAATCTGCTGGCGATGTTACCACCCAAGCCAGTTAAAAAGCCAGAGGAAACCACAAACAGGAGTTGTGTGTTTGTGTTGCGCCCTCCACCCCTCCACCTACTGATGCACAAACACTAAACTAAAAGTATGTTTGTTTTTTTTTTGCTTCATACCAACTGCCCTCTGTTTCCTTACAGCTAGAATCAAGCGCTTCTAATGGTGATGCAGACACATCAAAATATGTGCATCACCTCATACATCTGAAGGTGAGATGCACTGACACCCCCACCCCACCCCTACGTCAAAACACACACGCCAGAGAATACAATTCTGCACTTTCCGAATTACAAAACTCAAGGCCACCACAGAGACACAGTCTGATAGGATTGTGAGCCACACAGTAATGGAGAAGGAGAGAGGTGTACACAAAGAAAGACAGGCCAAGAGGGGATGAAGGAGAGACAGAGAGCACACAGAAGCAGCCAAGTGTGACAAACAACTTGAAAATTGCCATCAAGAAGAGTAAGATGTATACAAAGCAAGTGAGGAAATGAGAAAAGAGCATTGCTACAGCAGTTTCAAAGGGCCTGTAAGAGAAACGTAGAAAGTGAGAGAAAGCAAGAAAGAGAGAGGCAGAAGGGAGCACATCCCGGCTTGAAAAGTCAAAGCACCTGGATGGGAGCCCCGGTCTGGGACTATCCATATGGTTTATAAAGCAACAGGAGATGACAGTATAAAGGTAGCATCTGGTCAGCCCAAGGATATACACACACGCGTGCACGCACACCCACACAGAAACTCCTCTCTTGGAACAAAAGATCATCACTTTGAAGGATGCTAGGTAAAGCTGATGCTAATTACCTTTCCAGAGATTACTTGTCCTCAGCAATGCTTAGCACATGTTAAATCTAATGACAGTTTGGATTGCAAACAAAGGAGGTCAGTCTGCATACTTTTGCTGCATACAAATACCATGATCAATTGTAATTTATGGCATGGAAGCTGTTTTAATCATACTTATCCAATGATGTTTTTCTCCATAAGGAGGATGGTGGACTGGGCATCACCTTTGTCGAGGGGGACACCAAAAGTGGAGCTGAGATTCAGAGCATATCTGAACTCAAAGGCCACTCAGGCAAAGTATGGAGTATGCATTTTATAGAAAAAATGAACTAATGGTCCTTAGACATTACTCCTCTGATTGGGTTTTCTAATCAAAGTTACGATCCTCTCCATGCAGCAGGGCTGCATGAAACCAGGCGACAAACTTCTAGCTGTGAATGGTGAATCAGTGCTGGGCTACTCTGTGGAAAAGGTGGGTCCTGTCATCGGAGAGTACATATATGACAGTCACCGCCTTGGGTTACTTTAAAAAGCTAGGAGTTCTTTGAGTTTCCTTGTTTCAGAACGTTAAAATACAAACAGCAAGAAAATTTCAAATTATCACAGAATGTGTGCAAATATGTTGCTAATAAAATATAAAAATGCAAGGGTTCAGTCTGATTGGTCATTCCACTAATGTTTTTAGGTCAACTCTCTGCTGAGGAAGGCCAAAGGACCAGTGAAGCTAACCTTCTCTACAGATGAGACCACTTCCTCATACACCCAGTCACCCAGCCAGGCCAGGAGAGGCTCTGATGGAGCCCTTCCCAGCATGCCTAGCACTGCCACAGCAACCCTGGGCCACCCAGAGGCAGAGCCAAACAGGAGTGAGTCATCTTACAATGATGTAGTTAGTTGCAAGAGCTGGTAGCATGCAATACAATGAACTAATACATAGCAAGGTTGATATCTGTATAATGATCTGTACTGACTTGTTATTGAGTTATTGCTTGGGAACATAATTAGAGGATCAATAGGCCTGTTCAGGCAAATGAAACCAGATAAGCAACAACAGTAAAGCATTGGTAACACGCCCTCCCCACCCCCACTACACATCCTTCCTTTCCTGTTGCCAACAGAAATGCATTGACTCTGTACACTAGTTTGACCGGTACATCTCACTCCCTGTGCTCCCTCTCTTCTAGGTCCGAGTCGCTCATCCACCCCTGCCACGCTGGCCTCTGACCCTGCGACCTGTCCCATCATCCCCGGCTGTGAGACCACTATCAACATCTCCAAGGGCCGGACTGGCCTGGGCCTCAGTATTGTGGGGGGCTGCGACACCCTGCTGGTAGGAAACAAAGAACACACCCTGCTAAAGAGGCTGTATCACTGTATCAAAGGGCTACTCTGATGTGAGCACGTTTTAAAGAGGAATACCGTCACTAATAATCACAAATCAAAAATGTGTTGGGTTATTCCCTCGTTTTCTAAATGAATAGATTTAAGAATGATTTAAGAACACATTTAAGAATATTTTCTCTTTTTACACTCTTCTTGCTTGTAAAAGATATTTGCAATCATTTTTTATCATTTGTGTGATTGTATTTTGTAAGTCATTTCTTGGATATAGGCCCATGGTACCATTTGCCTGAAAGGTTGACATTTGACATGAATACAAACCGCAAGGCCATACCACCCACTTGGAATCTTTGGTGGTGGTATATCCCAGGTCTGAAATAGCTGTGGACGCTCAGGAATGTAGGAAATGATGTTGTCAGAGCCTCAGAGCCATCTATTCTGTCTGCTCAGTCAGGCTTGGGGGAGTAACTCTTTGTCTGGCCTCTGCCGCAGGAGACAATATCCAGCCCTGGAATGTAACCTCTGAACTCCAAATGACATACATACACACACACACACACGCACACACACACACTTTTTATAGCTTTTCTATCTGTCTAAATCTCTACATCACCCAGTGTCATTCCCTGTCCCAACAGACTACTTCTACCATTACTTCATCTTCTTTTGTCACTGTCATTCTTCTCCTCTATTCCTTGTCTTATCTCGGTTCCCTCTCCAGCGACCTCAGTCTTTTCCTCTATCATAACCTGTCATTGTTCTTTTTTAGCTTTCTATCGCCATTTCTCTCCCTTGTGAGGTTCTACCTTTTCTCACTTTCTCTCAGACACAATTCCTCTTTCTGTTCTCCTGCTGTCAATTAATCACTCTCTCTCTCTCTCTCTCTCTCTGTCTCTCTCTCTCCCCAGGGGGCCATCATTATCCATGAAGTTTATGAAGAAGGGGCAGCCTCCAAAGATGGCAGACTATGGGCAGGAGACCAAATCCTAGAGGTGTGGTACAGTATAAACAGCATTTCATATGACCTAGATAAACACATTTCAAATAATTGAGAAGTGCCTGAGGAGTTTTAGCTTGACAGGCAAGCAACATTTCTACTTAAAGTTCAATCAATGACACTTCAGGTAGTTCAAATAGTAGAAACCTTTATCAAATTTATTTGTTCTCACATGTGACGTTAAAGGGCCAATACTATAACACAGTACAACGATAAAACATCAGTTGCAAAAGTCCAGAAATATGAGTTACATTATGAATAGCAACACAAAATTTCAAATTACAAACTAGATGTGGAAACCAAAGAATTGTTGCCAGTGTCACAATGTACCCAAGAATCAAATAATCATTAGGAAAAAAGCTTGGTGTATAAGAAACCACATGCATGCTGCTGGTGTTGAGTAACACCCGCTCAGTTTGGAATCGGCCTCCCTTTGACCTCTTGCTTTCTCAAGGAGGGAGGGCAGGGGTGGGGCTCGGGAGGTTAGTTACGGTAGC
>OOFE01021679.1:0-31140 GCA_900323365.1 Monocentris japonica | reverse complement strand
CAATGGGCCCGAGTTCACAGCCACACACGCCCACACACACACACACACACACCCTTATGACTTAATTGCCCTTTACTATTAACTTTTGGCCCTGAGCCAAGCTGTTGTGGTCAGCGGTAGAAAGGTCAGAGAGGAAAAGTAAAAGAGCGTTTACCCATTCTGTGTCTGCAGCAGAACCAATGCCATTAATAGGCCATTCGCTCCGCTATGGGAAAAAAGCCATTGCGTGTCCATGGGTAAAGATAATGGGGTATTTCCCTCCTTTAATGTGGACCAAAGCAGGACAACAATTCTCAAGCTCATGCTGATGAGTAGAGCTTCTCAGACTTTTGTGGGAAGGCTACTTCCCCTTGCTTAGTCTATTCTAAGTCTTACCATCGCCCTGTGATTCTCCTTTTATACTTCTATATATAGACATCTCGATAGTTTGGTTTCCAAAGGACAGATATAACTGCATAGTTAGTTAAGTATATAGTTTGATACAAAACAGGATGGAGTGACCACATCTTCAGATACCAAGTCACCACATCAGGCACCCCTTGTCCACTGACTGCTTCATGCTGGGTGATGGGTAGCTGCAGTGCCAATGGTGCTGTAGACAAGACTGGTAACCGCTGTCAGCATCAGCCAGCTTGCATTGTTTGCTAAACCCAAAGAAAATGGACTTCTTCTTCTTCTCAATATATTTCTCTATCTCTATCTTGATTAGCTCAATAGAATTACATCACCTTCTCTCTTCCACAGGTGAATGGTATTGATCTACGTGCAGCCAGCCATGATGAGGCCATCAATGTGCTGCGCCAGACCCCTCAGAGGGTTCAGCTGTCCGTCTACAGGGACGAGACCCAGTACAAGGAAGAAGACCTGTGGGATACCTTCACTGTGGAGCTCCATAAGAAGCCCGGCCTGGGTCTGGGCCTCAGCATTGTAGGGAGAAGGTGAGAAAGGTCCACCATAACTCCCAAAGCTTACTGCAGAGTATGCACTCATTAACTTGCAGTACTGTTAGTACACAGTAGGCACAAGAGGTTTCTTGTTTCTGGAATAATCACGATACATACAGCTGAGTCACATCCTATATTGGAAATGAACATACACAATGGTTAGTATGGAGTGAATACAAAAAGCCAGGCCGCATGAATGCTCCCAGAATGTGCTTTACATACAGGATGTAGTTACTTGTCTTTCCACAATGTAAAGCTAGTATGCAGTTGCTTGTTTGGGTCATAATAAATGTTATCACAATATTAGGAACCTCATATTAAACAGTTTGTGTCTTTTGTTGCACACAGAAGTCCAGTACAATTATTTTTTAAAGATTGTATATAATGTCTGCGTGTTCCTTTTTTTTAATGCAGATCACGGGAACAGAGGTAAACAGTGCTCAGTGCTAACCCTAACCCGATAAACCCCTTCATGTAGAACTGTAAGGGCTTAGAGAAATTGAGTTGCACAAAGTGCCACCAACAAACATACTCACACCTGCACGCATATACCAGTGCTCTAGCAACCACGTAGGGCTTGCAGAATCCACCATCCAAACGCATCCAAAACCATATATAGTCAGGAGTTACTTCCCCAGTCTGTGTTTGTCCCACTGCTGTCACTCAGGTGTGTGTGGAGCGTGGTGAGTCTTTCTGTGATGTCTGGGTATTTGTTCCCATCTTGGAGCGTATTTATAAATTAGTGTGTCTGTGTTTGCTCTTGTGTCTATGTTGAAATTATACTGACTTGAAATATCGGTGTCAGAAAACTACGACGGACAAGCAGCATTTGCACTAGCCTCCAGAACTACAACTGTTTCTATTCTGTCGGGTCACTAGGCCCGATTTGGGGTTCACTTTGGCCAGCAATAGGTAGATTAACTTTCAACCTAGCTCTTCACCTTCGTCTCTGTCACAGTAAATCACAGTGGTCTGCTACACAAGCGGAAAAACAACTAAGACACTCTAGGATGGAAAGACAGCAACGTAACAGAAAATCTAAACCCTTGGCTAAAATGGAAAGCGCAAGCTAGCAGTTAGTGGTGAGGAGTTGTGACAGCCAAGTATCTCTGGCGCTGGGGACCGAGTCATATCAGGTTGCCTAATCACAGCTCCAACTCATGTTAGTCTTAATCTACATGGAGATTGGCACCTCAGAAATGCAGAGTCCACAATAGTGATGTACAGTTGGAAAAGGTCCTACCATAGGTCTCCTACTTGTCTTATAGCAATATGTTGTATTCCCAAAGGTCTGTGCTCAGAACAAGCACAGATTTTTCATAAATTTATATAATACTATAACTTATATATTTTACTAACATTTTTTGTGCCAAACTTCAAAATGCTAACAGTAAGCACATGCAGGACACAAGATGGAAAACTCAGGTAATGGAGTAACAGTTGTGGGGCAAATACAGTCTTCACATTCAAGTATTACATCTCCAGAAAGTAGAGCTCACACCTGGGCCCAGTAAATTTTCAGGATTATAATTAAACCCTGCAAGGGTATTTAAAAAATGTGTCTATGGATAGATTGATTGAGAACACAAATGTTAGTTGCTGTTTTTTTTTTATTGTGTAGAACATACTTATCTGGTGGTGGTGAAACATTTCTCCTCTTCCCTGCATAGTGTGGCTCACTGGGGTCTAGTGGCAAAAAGCAATTTCGCCCTAATCTTCTTGAAGACATTCATATTGCAAAATCCTGGATTTCCAGGATTACAGTTGTCTAACTCAACAGAAAGTTTTTGAAATATGATCATAATGTACCCATCAATCACACCTCCAAAAGTATTTTGTAAGAGTTTGAGAGCGGTCAAGGGCAACTACTGGAGAAACAGAAGCTCCTTACCTGCATGAGAGACACTCATCCAGTAAACATACTCTCTCTAAAATTCATACCTCCTTATTCTTTGACAGCCCTATGATTTGATGTTATCCCCACTGAGATATTTGTCATTCCATCTTCCCTACCAGGAATGACACAGGGGTGTTTGTGTCCGACATAGTGAAGGGAGGTGTGGTGGACACTGACGGCAGACTGATGCAGGGAGACCAGATCCTCTCAGTGAACGGTGAGGACGTCAGGTCGGCCACTCAGGAGGCTGTGGCCGCACTACTCAAGGTACGTCTACCATACTTCCCATCTGACTGAACCATAATTAGTGAATAGCAGTAAATCTGATAATGCGGAAAGCCAACGGTGCATTTTTCACATGCTGCATATATGCTTGCCCTAGACTGTAAATCTGTAAGCATCTGTTAATCCGTAAATCTGTCAATAGTCAACATGGTGAGATTTTTTCCTAACCAATAGGAGCTCTGTATTAGCATGATGAACACACTGTCTTTAATCTTCAACATGTGCTACATGGGGTGGACAAAATAACAGAACATAACAGAAATAACAGCTTCAGAACAGCTACAATCATCTTTGAAATCTGTCACACAAGTCCTGCTCTGTGTGTAGTGGGACATTGGATGTTCTTTAAGAAGGAAAGTCTCCAGTTTTTTGAGGAACGAAGGAAGTAGAAATCTCACTCTCTGTTGTCCAGAACCTCGGAGAAAGGTTCAGTGATGTTTATTTATTTATCTGGTGATTGGGGGGGGCATTATCATCTTGCAATATGGGAACATCATGAGGGAACGGTACTTGCACCATAGAGTGCACTTGGTCCTGTAGAGGTGGCCTCATATTCCTTGGCTGTTATATGACTATGCAGAGCAATCATGAGACTCCCATGAAATGGCTCCAGATGTCGGAAGATGGGTGAAAGATGACTCATCAGACCTTACATACTACTTGATTAGGGGTCCAGGTTGTGCTCCTTACATCAGGCTATGAATCCTTGGATACATGCGATTTCATAAATGGCAGCTTTGTGAAACTGACAACATACAGTTTTTGTTGAGATTGTGTCACAGCGGTGTTGAGTCAATTCTGCTGTACTTTTTGAGGCCGTGGTGTTTAGCAGCTGTCCTGTTCAGTGTCCTTTTATCTCTGTCAATGAGCTTTGACTGAGGGTTTGTTTGTGTTTGGCATATGTGGAAATGAGACTGTTCCCCTTACCGCATTAAATAGCTTTGCAGTTTTTGTACAGATGTGCCTGCAATTTAGGCACCGACTATTTGGCCTCTTTGGAACTGTTTTGGTTTTCATGTTGCTTTGAAAGTTCACATATAAAAGTGATTGTCAGACCTCTTTTAGAGCTGACACATATTGCTAATTGGCATTCAACTTGATATGGCCCACATGTGTTGCTGCCTTTGTAATTGTGATTTAGTCACTTCCAAGTGTGGTGTTTGTCCGTTATTTTGTCCGCTCCCCTGTATTCATCGTATTTTATCTATGTCCTACTCTCTGCTGCTGGAATGTCCCCATTTCCCTTCAGGATCAATAAAGTTCATCTTATCATTTCTTATCTTAACTCAGTGTCGGTGCATGTGTGGTGCACAGTTGTATTTTAGTACTGGTTGCAGACAGTTTGAGAGTGTATGTACAAGCAGAGCTGCCTGACTGTTTTAAAATATCTGTGTGCACTTTGTGTCTTGCAGCCTAATTCAAAGCTGTCTATGTTTACCAACTATATTTGACTGCCAAACAAATGATTGGCAAAATAGATTCTGCAGGCTACAGAGCAATGAAGCACATACAGTGAAATAAATGAATCATGTTTTTTTTTAAGTATTGTTTTCTGTACTGTAGACTGGTCTTTTTTTTATATTGTTGTATCTTGGGTCTTAGTGTTCCGTGGGGCCTATAATGATGGAAGTGGGGAGGTTTAAAGCTGGACCCTTCCACTCCGAAAGAAGACTGTCTCAGAGTAGTCAGGTAACCAACCATTGTGTCCCATTTCTCACCCCATCACTCTTAGCTGAATGTATTATTTCCTTTTATCCAATCCTTGAAAACAAAGAAAAGAAAATGATTGACTATTGGTACTGAATGATTTTGTTTCAGATGAGTGAAACAGGCAGCGCTAAGGTGGCCCCTCACTCACGCTCAGAATCCGGAAACCTTCATGGTGACCTTGACAATCATAGCAGGAGTCAGGAATGTAAGTATCACCAACATTATCTTTATTTATATTACTTCATGTTGAGTTATCCATGCCCGGGGGGAGAGCACACGTTATGAATCTTGAAACGTGGAACAATATGTCCTAACATTGTTGGTATGTGTGTGTTTGCGTTCCCACAGCCCTAGAGCAGCTGGACATCAGAACGGTGGAGTTTAGTAAAGGCCCCACTGACTCTCTAGGCATCAGTATAGCAGGTGGAGTGGGCAGCCCTCTGGGTGACGTGCCCATCTTTATCGCCATGATGAATCCCACTGGTGTGGCTGCCCAGACCCAGAAGCTCAAGGTAGGGCTTCACAATTTTGAATTCAAGTCAATCTTGATATTACTTCCAACAGCATGGAAAACTAAATATTTGCGTGCAAATAATTCTTGAGTGGGATTTAATGTGAGTCACAATTATTTACAACCGATTTCATTCCCACTCATTACGCAAATCTCAAATCCCACATAGGTCAAGAGCCTACAGTCTTTAGCAGTGACCTCCAGCCCCCAGTAAAACTATAGACAAGCTGCCAATTGTAGCTCTGTGTGAGAGAGACTGGAGGAGGACAATAGCCATTGCCAACATGGACAATAAATCTCCCACTCCTGCACAACATTAACCCTACAGAACAGAAGGGCTCATTGAAGAGATTAGGGGAATCTTGAACAGTATATTCATGCTGCTTTATCTTTCCAGCCAGAATGAGAGATGAGGAACTAACATAATGAAATGACTTGGTTGTGTTTGTATTTTGTATAATACAGCGAATGAACACGTCAGTTAAGGTGGTAGCTGTTGTAGAAGACCCCCGTCCTGTTTTACTGCAGGTTTCTCCAAACTTTTCCTCTTTGTGGTGGAGCAGCATTGCAATTGCGGTTTGTAAAACGTGGGCCTGCCATGGTGGCTACATTTAAGGCAAAGAAAAGCACTTCTGAAACTGTTCCTTTTCATTTACTTACAAAATAATACTTGCACTGTACAAAGGAAGTAGTAGAGAGAACATAATGAATGAGTTTTGCTATGTTTATAGCTGTTTCTATTATTTCCAACCCAAACACTTCTGTATTACAAACATGTAGCTAAGTGGAGCTGGGCAATGTATCCCAGGCATTGAGCCATTTTTGCACTTTCACCACTAATGGCTAAGAAGATCCCTGGTCAACGTTAAAAGGCAGCTTCACCACAGATTGTGCCAAGTAGTTTTATCATGTATGTAACCTTTTACATTTTATTGCACTCTGATTCCAGATCGGGGACCGGATCATCAGCATCTGTGGGACCCCTGCCAAAGGCATGAGCCACACACAAGCCGTCACTCTGCTCAAGAACGCCACTGGCAGTATAGAGCTGCAGGTAACTCACACACACACACACACACACACTCAGATAAACATAATTAAGGCTATCTTTCTTTATCAGTGGGCTATCTTTTACGTTATCTGTGTACACAGTTTTCACCTGAAAAGAACAGTTGAAGGCTACCAGCACTAGACTTTGAAATACCGTAAAACTGGTCTTCCTCCTCCAGCACAATGGTACAATTAATCTATTTAAGGGCAGATCACGTGCAGCGCTACCAACCTTTGAGAAGCAGTCTGATTTATCTTGACAGCAAATCAAGTCTTCAACATAACATTTACCGCAGCATTGTGTGTGTGTGTGTGTCTCATTTTCATGGGTGCACATATAGGTAGTAGCGTGCGGTGACACCACTGTGACTGGGCCCTCTCAGGAGCAGGCAGCTGGAGGTCTCACACCCAGCTGCATCTTCCAAGATGATATAGGGTATGCACTGGTTAACACGCCAACAGAATATCTAGCTGTGTTCATAACATCAGTGTCACCCATCTAATGTCAGTCTGTCTGTCTCCTCCACCAGCCCGCCTCAGTATAAGACCATCACCCTTGACAGAGGACCAGATGGACTGGGTTTCAGTATAGTTGGAGGGTATGGCAGCCCGCACGGAGACCTGCCCATCTATGTGAAAACGGTCTTCGGAAAGGTGAGTGAGTTGCTTAGTTTTACCTTCGAGGCATTCTCTAATTCATACTTTGCAACTTTACTGGAAGCATTTATGACCTAAATAGCTCATTTTTCATTCTGTGTTTGAGAGAACACATCTTCCAGGGGCGTCTCATATGTTATCGTGCATTGACAGAAATCCTGTGTGTGTGTGTGTGTGTGTGTGTGTAGGGGGCAGCAGCAGAGGATGGGCGTCTGAAGCGAGGGGACCAGATTATAGCTGTGAACGGGCAGACTCTGGAGGGTGTTACCCATGAAGAGGCTGTAGGCATCCTGAAAAGGACCAAAGGAACTGTCACACTCACTGTGCTATCATAGATACACACACACAAACACAGTCACTACTTCTCATGCACATCCAAACACACCCATACTGCACCCGAAGTCAACCCATATTAACAAACACAGGTAGAAAACTAGCAATACAGCTTGCATGTGTAGTCATGTCGATACGAGAAGTCACACTAGCAATATGTCTTGGATAGACAGATATACAACAGACATACATCTGTGAAAATATGCACACTGAAATATGAACAACTCTACACTGATATTTATGGTTAAGCTTGTTGCTCATCATAGTTTTAAACACTGTGATTCATGCTCATGCCCATGTAAGCCTACTGCAAGTAGACTGAAGCAGAGCCATGTGATAAAAGGGCTTATATCACTGAAACCAATGGTTGCTCCTAAAATAGTATGTAAGGTTTATATGGGTGCGCCAATAGTTTATGGAATTGTTAACAATGTTCATTAGTTGTTATATGAAGCCTCAAATAGGTTGTAAATAGTTTTGAAAGGATTTTGGTGAAACCTCCCTCCCTATATTCCATGGCTCTGGACTGAAGTATTCACTGGACACTGTGGGTCAGATCTTTTATATTGTAGTTTTCTATAAGTACGGATTGTATCATCATTATTTTAAGACTGAGAGCCTTCTTACGCAATATCAGAGAACATTTCTATAGAGGAGAGGCCTATTTTTCAAGATTTTTCTTCATTCTGCGGTCTACATATTGGGGTGACTTCATAGAATTCATAGCATGAAAGGGCAAGAAAATACCCTTGAGGCAATTAACAGATTAGCAGGATTCAGCTAATTGTTATATTAGCTGACAAGAGCGTTATCTGGCTTTAATGTTGTGCTATTGTCAACAATTCATCATACTTTAATTTTCCTTAAGGCTGATGCTGCTGTAACTGCTTTTGATCAGCTGATCACAAAGTCACTGCTGTTTTAGCAAAACTAGCCACGAGACAATGAGCATTTTAAAGTCCGGAAGACTTCCTGTCTTACAAAGTTATGAATATATTAACACTTCTCTGAAGGGAAAGATGTGAAATCTTTGATGTCTTGGTCATTAGACCAAGAAGTACGGTTTTGAGCACATACTCGACTAGAGGAGTGTGTGTGTATGAGCCATTCACTGAAATATAGTGCTGCTAAAGCAGATGTATGAGGTATTATGCCACAGTATTTTGATTTTTTTAAGTATTAAGTCATGTTCACTTCATGAACGTGTACAGAAAACTAAAGGTGGGACCTTTTATCCAACTATCATTGGACATGTGGTTCTTCCTAATTGCATAACTTGTCCTATGGATTATACTGGTCTGATCACTTATTCAGACAAAGTCCTCTCCCAGTGCACGCTATCTGAAGTGATTAGGCAGATATTGTATGATCTAGTTTCACAAGAAAGGGTCTGTTCCCATTCTTATCTCTGTATGTGGTTCTAGTCCTGTCAGAGTGACGGTATTGAATTTGTTCACCCACTGAATTTAATAAAAGTGACCTTCAAACTGGATGTGTTCGATTCATTCCTCAATGTGTTCCACTTTGGTAGTCTTTAAATGTACTTTATCATTCCTTGTATGACGCAGCAGTTAACGTTTTTATTTCAGTATCTTTCTTACTCAACTATCACCTTTGTAAGTCGCTTTGGATAAAAGCGTCTGCTAAATGACTGTAATGTAATTGATAGTAAATAGATAAATACAACAGATGAGTCAAAACACACAAATGTTAATTAAGTCCCTCCAGAAAAAAATAACTTATCCACAATCATTTAGTTAATTCCAGCATTTCACTAAAGAAACTGATATTTAGTTGTAAAATGTAGTGCACCACCAAGGATTGATGATATCCACTCACGGCATTGTACAAGATGCATCACAACTGCTATATATCATCTATATACCTGGTTTATGAGAGAGAAAAGTCACATTTAGTCTGGGTCTGAGTCAGATACTAAAACAAATTCAATAATTTTGATCTGAAATTTACATGAATTGAGATCTACTGTCAGATAGTTACGGGATAATAAGGCCATGTGGAATAGCACGTATGGTCCCGCCGTAACAGTCTCTCTGTTGTCACTCGAGACTTAATAAAGCTTGGGTCGAGAGAGAAAGCGCTCCATTAAAATATGGCATCCCATCTGTCTGTATGCTGGCAAGCACAGCTGTTTCACAGCCCATCACATGGTTCGTGTGAAGTGCCATGCATGAAGTCTGTTTCTTAGGCCAGTTTACAGCAAACATAGCGGCTACCCATTATTCTCACAGGCCAAGCGAGCTGTTCGAAGGGCCAAGTCCTTTGTCTGATGAGATTCAGCGCTCGTTCAGATTCAGTGGACTATTAGAGGAGCCAGCTGTCAGACTTCTATTACTTCTATTACATACAGAACTGTATGGCAGTGTCCACAAAGTGTTCAAAGGCACCTGCCTAGACAATAATCAGGATGGTGCAGCAATGCCTCGTTAGTCAGGCATCTTAAACATGATGAAAAAAATAGCTGAGTGAGGAGAGGGACAAGATAGTGTGGGGCCTCAACTAGCGTCAGCATGCTGGACAACAGGATGGCTCAGTGAGTACACTCCTTCAACCAGTGGACCAGGTGTCAGCAAGCATCCAGTCTGCATCCAAGTGTCCTGCCCCTACCAGGTCCTGGGGGGGCGTTGTTCTGTAGCTGAATATCCCTTTGGGGATCAATAATGTACAACTAATAACTACAAGGGGAAAAAAGAAAACTTCTGTGAATTTACAGTGCGTTGTACCTCAGAGTCATATACTTGACCCTCTGGTTTTCTCCATGTGTGCAGCATTGTTAGCCTACAGCTGCTGCTATCTGAACACACATGCTAGGTACCACACACACACACACACACACACACACACTAGACAGCTGAGCTATCCCAAGCACCTGTTGTTTTACTTGACCCCTTGGGCTGTGGGTTACTCAGCCTCTTTCCAGGTTTGTCTGCACAAGTCCTTTAGATGTGAGATCAGATGTAGCCACTGGGTCGTGCTTGACTGAATGTGGGCAGATGGTGTAACATTTCATGGACAACGGCTCCAAAGCTAAATCAACTTAAAGGGATTGAATTGTGGAGACGTCAATCAGGATTCTACGAACATTTATCGGGATTTTCCCACGGACGTGAGTTCTCCCCGACCTCATAAACTAGAGTTATAACAATGCCACTCACTTTTATATCCTGTTGCACACACATGTCAACCCCATAACTAATGCGTTTGACCCCGCAGCTTCAGATGCAGCCTTGTGAAACAAACTGTCACCGCTTGTTCAAACATTTCAGATCCCAGTATCCTCATGACTTAGTTTAACTACACACTGGATATCAAGAGGTTAAGCAAACAGAAACCTGCAGCCAATGAGTGGGCCATGATGACTCAGCGAACATGCCGAATGGCATATGTCATGCCACCTTGGCTTGACACTTTTGTCCACTGACTGGTAATGGGGGTTTGTTGCATTGATTGGATAGCAGAGGGCGTGGTGAGGAGGTGGTGAATCTGAAGAGAGGATTCAAAGCAGAGACGTGACATTAAGGTCGTCACTATACATTTCACTAGTGCTTAACATGCATTGTATCAAAGAAATTGGTGCAAATGTCTTTATTAAACATTTCATATTAATCAATGATCTGCTGTGAGACTAAACTTTTTTTGTTTAGAAATTCTCAATGTTAATTCAGGATCTGTATTGTGTCAACAGACCCCCTAGTAAAATGAATGCTTTGTGCTCTGTTTGAGCTTAAAATGTATCACTGAAACGAGAGAGCTTAGGTCTGTTTACTCCAGCAGAGCAGACAGTAACGTTTCATATTTGAGTTGTGGGGTAAGATTTTGATCCTTTGCCCCGCCACGACTGACAAAAACAAACCATATTTTTTGAAAATTGTCTGTCTCACGATACCAGTGTCATATAAGCGTGTCTTCACTTGAAAGCGATGCCGTGAATAGTGCTGCCGCAGTTCAGAGGGAATTTTTTCATTTTTTCCAAGTTTTTCCAAGTCTTTTCAAGTCTTTCTATCGTTCTCACACTTGCCCCGACATGTTAAACTATCAAAAAGAACAACTACATGCTTGTGCAGCACGAGTGAGCGGTGGGCACAGATGGTGAAACAAACATCACATCTCCAGAGCACCTGGTCAGCCTTGTGGAGTTTTTAAAAATGGACACCGTCATGGAAAGCAGTCTGCTATCTTTTGCATGGCTCAGACTTCTGTCACATGAAAGAGTCTCCCAAGTACCAGAATACTACTGCGATGACGGGTTGATCAAGTTTCACCCTCTTTGTCTAGGGAATAAAAGGTCATAAAAGGTCATCGTTCCAAGTCTGGGCTCACGCTGATGTGTGCTTGCATACACAAACCGCGGTGTAAGTGGTGTAAAATTCAAACAGAGTCATTTTTTAAACAGAGTGCTGGTGTCCTGAAAAGAGGGAAGTGCGCCAGTTGTGAGGGAAAACGTTTCTTCAGTGGGAGGAAAAGTGGCCAACCAAGTTTTGGAATCCTCTGACCTTTCTGCACGGTGACTGTGTTGCCTTCAGGGCTCTAGTCTTTATGAAAAGCTGTCAAAAGGATTAGTGCATCACAGGCTGGCACAATCCTCCGCATTGTTGAAGTCAGCATACATTAGTTGCTCTTTAAAAGGTCTTGTGCTCAACACAATGGCGCTAGTGTCGACAAATTGGGCGGTGATTGCTGGTGGTGACAGAAGCACCCAGCTGTCTATGAGACAAACAATAATCTCAATCTTGAATTTGAAAATCAATGTGATTGAACGGCCAATAAACAGTGGAATGTTTTAATGTGATTGTCTTCAATACGATTTTTCTGAGTAAACAAACAAACAAACAAAATACTGTTCTCCCGCTCCACAACCCAAAATTACGTTGGAGTCGTGTGTAAAGCTCAACGTTATCGTGATTTACGGTGAGATTTTTTTTGTTCCTTTTGAGCATGGCTTAAGCTCGGCGCGTCTTGTGTTCCTTGACTGTAAAATGAAGCTGGGAGGTAACCAAAGCAGCGGTGACATCACTCGGGATCCGATTTCCTCCTCACCTTCCGTGTGTTTGCACAAAGTGGAGCCTGAGGACGGTGTTTACAATGACAGCAAAGTGCGCGTTCTATGAGGGAACACCAAACACCGTGCTGAAATTGTTTGCTGTTGTAACAAATACGCCTTAGCAGTGGTTATTACACGTTTGCAATACAAACAAACTGCATAGCTCGGGCTCTAACAGCAAAGAAGACACTTTTAAATGACCAGGCTTGTAAACCTCAGTCTGCCTCTTCCTATAAACCTCTCACCATCCGGCTGATAACAGCTAGGTAGCCACTTCACTGTCAAGTCGGTTGTCCTTAAAAACACCTTGCACGTTTCTCTTGGTATGTTCCCAACTCATTACATCACCGCGGCCGAGGCCTGATGAGGGAATGTTTAGTCATCGCTTTATCAGCTTTGTGCAAAGTGACGCAATGCCACAGCCACAGGGAAATGTTTGCAGAGCCAAGGGTGGAGGAACAGTCGTGGGTCTGTCATGACGGGAGCGCATGCCTAACCTTGTGAAGGACAACTGGGTTAGCTGAACCAGCAGTAATGGACAGGAAACTCAACAGAAGGCATTTTTTCAACCGCAGCTACTTTAAAAAGGGGCATTAAGTAATCTATGACTTTTATCGAATGGCATCAACATCGGCAGGTCTCTGGCACAGCTTACGGTGGCCTGTTATTGACACAAATAAAGTCACATTTTCATAATGGAGATGAGTGAGGACGCTAATCAGAGCAGAGATCCAACAGCAACGTCGAGTGAAGAGGTGATATATCACCATGCACAACGTTGTAATAAAAATACTGCTTTGTCATTTGCTTTTTTTGGCTTGAGAACGAAATGTCTTGTGACACCCGTCGCTCGCACGTAGACCTCCATCGTTGAGCAGTTGAAAATGTGAGTGGGTGGCGTGGGGTTGGGAATGTCTTGAAATTCCAATGGGCGGGGAGTTGTTGTTCCAGGTACAGGCTGGAAATCTCAGGAATCATTGGTGTCAACAATCAACAACCTTATTGAACCCTTGCAGATGGATTATGGTCATTTTGTGCTATGGAGCAGTAAAACGTACTTATTGCACCCTTAAGTGTAGACAGCATGAATTCCCTTATCCCATATTTGATGACTCATTTTATGAATTGTTTATATTATCAAATACTGTGACATACTAAAGTTGTATCTCTAAAGACCACAATGTGTTTGTTCCCCTCTTGTCGATAGGCTGTATTATTGACTGGCATCTCTCTGTACCACTGTTCTTAAAATAAAGGCATCCTATTGATTGATGAGCATTGGAAAAACAAGTGAGTTTATGCCTCTGGCTTCATTGTGCCCATTGTTCATCTGCATTCAGAAACCTGCCCGCACCATTTCATCAAAATGAGAGTCAAAGTACATAACCTCTGAAGGTGGTACATGTACAGCCATTGATTTGAATGTCAAACTTGTGACACGTTCCTATGATCAATCTTAGAACAACACGTTGAGAGTCTCTGTTGTCAATCCCAGAATTACAAGTGTGGGATGAGAACGCAGACGGGGGAGAGGCTATAACTCATCTGGGTCAAAGTTGACAGCACATTGTACTGTCATGCTCAACGCTATTATTAATGGCAAACTTCCCTTGACAGCTTTCCAGAGTCTTTGATCTAGCATAGTGCTGGATTTCGTATGTCATTACTTGCATCATGCGACCATTATGGCCATAAAAAATGCCTCCGTGTAACCCCTCATCGTCCTTATGACAAAGGCTTGATCAGAGTCACAAACTTCAGCCTTTGTAATGTTACTGGATGGCTCACCGCTTAAAAGCCCTTGAGATATCTTAGCAGTGTTTGCACCGCTCTATTATTATCATTTTATCTGTTCGTGATTGTTTGAAGATGCCAGCGAAGACTGGTGAGGTATAACATTGGCATTCCAAGACGTTCTTGCAGGGTTACATTCTCAGACAGACCCATAAAAAGTAAAGTGACTATTTGGTCTGGGCCATATAGTCCAGTTCCCACACTCAAAGAAAGCCCTAAACCATCAATAAATAAGTGTACCGTTATTTTAACAAGTTGTGAAATTCAAATTTGGCCCAATTCAATGCTGTTTCATTGCTATCCAGGCCACATTTTATTTTGCTTGGAACTACATGTCGTGCATAAAATGTGTGTGGTGGTGACAACAGGAATAACTTGTCAACTTGAACCGAAGGTTTACATAGCAAGTTTCACAGCCTTACAGCCTAAAAAACCCTTTCAAAACGCACAACATGCAGTAAATTAGAAATGCTTCAAAGCTGAAATGGACTGTTTTTTAAAATTCCTTAAAAGCTGACTTGTGAACATCCAACAGCAGCAATAAACCTAGCTGTTCTCTTGTCTCTGCAAAACATGACACTGTTGTGACAGTGCTTAAGGTACTGCACTTTAAATCCAGTTTCTCTGCTTGATTTATGAGGACGCCCCACAGGGCTCAGGGTAAGGCCTCCTTCCACTTGTCTCTAAAGTAGACGGCAGCAGGCTGTACACAGGCCTCGACAGAGTATTACAACATGTTTACAAGTCCCTGGCCAGGTGAATGAGTCCTCATGGTTCACTCCTGGTTTAGTAATGCACTGTTAAAAAGTTTGCTGCCAATGCTTATTTTTGTTCCTTTTCCTCAACATCACAATTCCATGTGTTCTGCTGTGTAAGTGGGTTTTACTCCATAGGAGGAATTCAGTGCTTTAAAAAGGTGCAATCATGGCCTCTAATAACTGCATTACGTGAAGCAAGGAGGAATGGACAAGAACATGTCCATGCACTTTCTCCTTTCAGTCTTCACTCTTCTGACTCCAATGTGCAAACTTCTATTTATCCCCAACATAAGCTTTCATCCATCCCGTTGCCTTCATACCGTCAAATGAAGGAAAGGACAAGAGCAGAGAAAGCCAGAGGTGCACCTATGGGTAACTATGGGTAACCATCAATGGCTTTCTGAGAGGTGTTTCTGTCTGTTACTTTTGTAATAAAGAAAGAAATGTCACTGGGTGACAGTTCATGTCCTCCAGAGATAAGTACATACTTGAGTCTGGCTTACAGCCTGCCAAGACACTGAAGGCGAAAAGGTTTTAATGGTCTCTTAAAGATGCAGGCAATAGGAATTGATGTTTGGCACGCCAAAAACACAGAAAGACAATGACTGGAATTTGTGAATGTGTGAACAGCCGCAGACCTTTACAAAGTCGCACAAGGTATGAAACACATACACATACTCTAGAGTGTGTGTCTGACCTTCAGCTGATTTACGAAACACCTAAATTGTTTTTATTAGGAACAGATTCGCTCTGCATAAGCCTGAGAAAGAGTCAGAAGAATTGAGGAGACATCAAAGTCATTGGCCTGTGGTGCATTCATCACACCACAGCTGGAGGGTGTTCAAGGAGTTCACAAAAAGTTTCTGTCAGACATGCATGAACCTGTTATTTGGAACAGCAGATTTGATTGATGTGCTCATGCCATGTTGATCTTGTTTCCTACTGGCGGATCTAATTTACCACAATAAAATCAGATTAATCTACTCTACATTGCTCCTTTTTATTTATTTGATGGCTTCTAGAATCT
The DNA here is from genome assembly GCA_900323365.1 of Monocentris japonica. Classification (NCBI taxonomy): domain Eukaryota; kingdom Metazoa; phylum Chordata; class Actinopteri; order Trachichthyiformes; family Monocentridae; genus Monocentris; species Monocentris japonica. The sequence goes on along the minus strand of OOFE01021679.1, from coordinate 15,112 downwards.
TTCATGGCCAAGTCATTTTGTTGTGAAAGCAATAAAGTCAGCACATTTCTATTTCTATTCTAGACAGGCACGCAAAGTGAACTGCTGACAGACATGGCTGCTAGGGTATACTAATACTTAGACATGGCATCACTAGCAGAAACTCTCACATGGCTTTCGATCCATTTCAACATAGTGAGATCATCCACGTAGTAGTTCTGTAGCCCCATTTTTGGTCTCAAGATGCATATTTTGAAAGTGTACGTCCCGTCTCAGTCACAGATCTAATTTATCTTAGTTTTGTTATGGAGATCACTGCTCTACTCTACTACAATCTAAGGAAAAAACACTGCACAGTATGATTTCCATAACAATTTTGAAAGATTTCCCCACTATGTTGGTATTGGTTTCAAGTCATATTCAACTCTCTGTGGCCTTAGTCTAGATATAGACTCTTATTCATGACTCAGACTTGACTAAGCTGTGGTCCAGACTATGGCACTACAATAAGGAGATCAGAACCACATGACCTACAATGCTTCACATTGAAATGAACAAGATGCACATCACCGCTCCAGAAAAGTCAACAAATTTTTCCAAATCATGCTGAGGGAGGAACTCTATGTCAATTACTCCCTCATGAGTCATTACTCACAATTAAAGACAGTCTTCAGTGTGTTGTTTTTGTGTGAATGGAATCTGTAAAGCTCTTGTTTTTATATAAATGCCATCAGGCTCAGGGACTAGGCTCCTTTGTATTTCAATACCTTTTATTCCACTGCCATTGAAATGTATTTAGGTGAAATAGCCCCTTGCAAAATAAAAACATCAGTCTGCTCCTTTGAGTGCTATGGTGGAAGGCATCCCTAGAACACGAAGAGAAAGCCCTTAGCAGAGCCATGAAGCCGTGTGTCTATCCTCCTTCTGTTTTCATAAGTGGGCTGTGGTGGAATTCCTGCTATGTCACACTGCTCGCCATGCACATGCCATAGCACAAGAGCTACCAGCTATGACCTATTTCTAAAGAAATGTCCAATATATTTCTGTTCTTAAGCAAACTGAGGTTTGCTATGAATTCATTTCATTGTTTTTACTCTGCTCTGCTCTGTACTGACAGTACTTTGTAAACACCCTTCAAATCCAGAAGAAAGACTTAAGCTCCATTTTTTATTACACAATGGAAGAAAACGCTTTGCTCCGCAAGTGGAGCTCAAACAGCAAATCTTTGAAGCCTCATACATCCTAGCTATATTTTTCTGAAGTGGAATCTCTCAAGACCAAAACAAAAGATACGCCAAATTCCCAATCCAGATGCGATGGAGTAGAATAAGTGAGGAAGAGAAATGTTGCAGTAACAACCAACACTGAGTACTTTAGAGCCAAATAGATCCATCGTTTTTAGAGCCAGGAAAACTACCATGTCCTACCAGCATGTACACCCTATCAGCAATCTGTATGATCATTTGTCACAATTAGTCTTAGCAAACGTCCAACATGCTCACCGATGTAGGCGCAATAGTCAATGAAGGTGGAGGCAAAAAGCCGTCCATCTATCTACATAGGCAGACAAGCTGTCAGGGAGTAGCACGCCAGTGATGTTAATGATGATCCTGTACAGAGGTAATCATTAACAGGGACTGCCGGTGGCCCGACCGCAATTATCTCAACTATCGGCTGCTGCAAAGCATGGCCCGGTCAAGCTGAAGTCAATGGTAATTCCTGTGCTGCGTGCTTTCAAGCTGAGGTCATTCCGACTAGTTGTACTATTTTCTTGGACAACGCTGATTTCTGGGGTCAAATAAGGGTTTCGATAAAACAAGAGCACCTTAGTGGTCTGTGAAATTCAGTTATACAAGCTTGGGCGACAAATCGTAAAGGCCAACACTCGATTGAGAGCCTTTACAGAATTCACCAAAGCTGAACTGTAGAAAATATGAATATCCACACATGCAAGACTCATTGGAAAAGAAAAGAAAGACAGTAGGCAAACCGCATAGCTAGAACACAGCACTGTAACTCGTCTTTGACAGAAGAAACCTCCTGAGTCCTATCAGTAACAGGCTGCTAAGAGGCTTTACTCCCCCCCCCCCAGCACAAAGAGCTGTCTGTTAGGCCAGGGGGGCATCCCAGGAGTCAGCCGAGACAGGTGGCTATCCCCACAGGGTATGTATGTGGGGGCTGGGAGGTTGACTGCTAGGGTAATCAGAGACAAGTCGAAGACAAAAGCGTGGTGTTGTTTGAACGGTGTGGGTTTCCAACTGTTCAACGGCTGGGTTAAATGTTTTCTGCGAGTTGCGCCTCAGGAGAGCGAGAACAGGAAGAGCAGTACCTTCAACTAGCGGGATGCTAATTCATGTCAAATTCTGCAGCAATAATTTAGGTTACTGTTTACTGTCTTGCCAATTGTCTAGCCAATAAATCAAACTCAAATATCACACGCTTCATATGCTATAACGGGTCAAGAGGTAACTCTAGCCAACTGTTCTTTGAAAATTACACTACAACTCAAAATCTCTTTTTGGCTCGCAAAGTCTCAGGTAGACGGGGCCTGACAGTAATTCAATCCTTCCAAAATTACCCTGCTGCCGCGGTGGACACCATCCAAATCCTCCTCAAGTAGAAACGATGTTGTGTTTTCATTGAAGCTTTGGATTTGAATGAGGGGGCTTTAAGAGGGTGCCAAGGAAACAGTGCCAGTTTTGCGTCCTAATCCCCCCCGGATATTAGAGGTCCTTTACCTCTTGAACCAAAGTACTTTACGGGAGCTCTTCAAGGTTCTGTTACACCATTTTTGAGATGCAGAGGGGGTTTTAGCGGTCGTCTTGAGGTTTGAACTTGGATGGCCCTGGGAGCTTTTCTTTGTTTACTTCCATCAGTTCTACCTGGCAGAACAAGGGCATTTCACAGTGGTCCGACATCAGGACTGACCGGTGAATCCCAAGTTCTGGTACTTCTCACCATGTCAGGGCCAAGGAGACGGACAAGTGCGGCTTTGTCTGTTTGCCGGTGTCGAATCGTCAAATTGGGGCCACTGAAATACACATCTCACATTGATCAGACAGAGACATCTAGAAGACTGAGAAAGAGGGAGAAATACACTAATCCAGGGGGATTACACTATGACAAGAAAACTGCTGAACAGCTAAAAAGGAGTCTTGATAAGCCACGACAGGATTACAAAGAAAACTGCTGTGGATTCTAATATCAGTGATATGGTGAGGGTAAATTATTTTGCACACTACAGGGAATATACATATACAGCAAAGGCTTCACAACTGAATATCAGACAACAGAAAGGATATCAATCACAACTGCAGAAAGAAAAATTGTCCCCTGTAACTAATACTGTCACAGGAGGGGATGGAGGGAGGGTCTTGCTGGGAAGGACAGTGATGGGGGGAGTACACCGTTCTTTCCCAAGAGGATCACGTCTCATTCCCACCAAGGATGACAGCTTGTGAGGGAGTGCAGATGAGGCTATTGGGGAAGATGGGCTCCCATTATGACAAGAGGGCTGAGAGACTCGGGGACAAAATTAATCCATTAAGGCAGACAGACAGTGAATTAAAAAAAGACAAGACAACAGAAAATAACAGATTGAACAGTTCTGACCACACTGCTTGCAGCAACACTGTCAATGTGAAATTCTGCCGAAGTTAAGCTTAATATAGTTTGGAAAAGTGAGAAAAATGTCACAAGCAAACATATATTGTTTCTTAAGTATTTTGGAATGCTTTCAGGAAAAAAAAGATCTATATCCTTTAATGTCCTTTATTGAAAAATCCTCCTAAAGATAATCAATAGTGAATATTTCTCCAAACAGAACAAGATGAACTAACTAATATCTAGAGGGCTGTGTGTCCATGCCATTTCATTTAGAGATGCACCAGTACCAATTCTGCGATTTTCTCTGTGATTCATTTTTGCTAGTGTGATTCACCAGCAAGCCGCTCTTACAAGAGGAGATACTTTATGGCTGTCTAGGATAGTTCTATTGATAGATAGTTCTCTCTCTAACAAAATGGTGTTTGTGCTAAGGTGTGGATGGCAGTGACAAAGGGAAGAATGCTGGCTGCAGGTTTGGTGTAGGATGCAGAGCTCACCAGTCTGGGAGAGGCCAGCCCAAGCCTTGGCTCCACCTGGAGCGACCAGCTCTCGGGTCTCCTTTGGTTTCTTCCAGTCAGTTTTATACAGTTGGATTATTAAAAGTGTCAAGGATGTCAAAAAACAAAACAACCCGGACTGCAGCTCATAGCAGTCAACCAAATTGGAAGGCCTTGATGACTACACAGGAGACTCTGCTACCATACTCACCAGAGAGAAAGATGTGTGCCTAACACTATGCCTGCTAACTCTAACACCACTCTTGCCTGTATGGATTGTTCAGCGTTGGCTACTGCTTGCCTGGCTAGCTAGCTGATGCTGTTTGGCTGTGGTTAAGTCCTCGTGCTCTCTAGGGTGACGTGACTTAAGGTGTTTTATCAAACGTGTTGTATTGAAACAACCCCCCACGAGATACCTTGCCATGGCACACCTGGTATTTTGTAGTTTTATTATCCTCCTTGTTGACCTTGCACAATCGCCACACTGCTGACGAAGGTACAGCTTCAGTTACAAGCGGTACATCTCTGTCCCTTCCTTCTGACAGTGTATGGCCAGTGAATAACCTCCCTTACAGCATCTTAGGAGACAGTTTATGTCTGCTTTTGCAAAACTGTTCAACCTTGCACCACACATCTCCAGAATGACATATGGTAACCCTGAAGACACATTTGCAAGATGGTTGAAATAATTAGAGGAAGTCACAATTTCAACATATGTACTTCAAAGCAACCCAGATAACACATGCTCACATTCTCTCTCTCTCTCTCGTGACTAACAAGTTGGCTGTCAAACAGCCAAGCAAAAGTTCAAAAGCTCTGACAGGGTCAGTGCCTTATGTAGAAGGCCCTTTGATTCCTAATATAGACACGGAAAGGCTTCCAGGCCAGGATCGAAAGAGCGAGAGGGAGTGAAAAAGAGATCAAATGGGATAGAGGTTTGTTTTGTTCTCTCCTCTCTGACAGTCGAAGCTTCCTGGCTGCTGTAGCCTGCTGTTTAATCTCGGCTGGCTCAGTGGGTCGGCCCGTGGCAGTGTGGTAAAGGAGAGAGGCGCCCATCCCACAAACACATCAAACACAGCCAGAGGGTGACAGGACGACCCGACAGACATCAAGGTGAAAAGAGCGAAGCATGGAGACGGACAAGGTTTTACAAAAAGAGAAACAGAGAAACGAGGAGGGTTATGAAACGAGATGCCTGTGTCAGGGAGTGTACTGACAAACGCTAAGGATTTCAGACCACTAATATTTGGTGCATCCAGATGGACCCAACTTGGTACGGAAACCTGCACTTGTAATTCAATACATTGATTCCTTGTAATACCCATAAACACCCAGCCCGGTTCAGATAGGGGCTCAGAGGGCGATCCCTTAACCTCTGACAGCAGTGGGCTGAAGGTCAACTACACTGATGTAAGGTTCCACCCTGCTGTGTGACTAATAGTGACTAATTCACCAATCCTTAGTTTCAGGTAGTAAAGACACAATTTCCACCAGAGCAGTTGAGAAATATGTTGATATTATCTCACTGTATACTGGTTCTACCGGTTAGATCATTTGATGGCAAGTGTGTCATTTCAAAACCAGCCATTGTTTTGTCAGTTGTGCCTAAGGTATGTCTACCAATTGCCCATCTCTCAGTATTTTTTTAATGTTCTATGTTGGAAATATAACTTTTTTCAAAATGGGACTTCTACAGTGGCATCACAGATAGGCGGTTTAGCCAATACACTCGTATGTCTTTAGCTTTCCACAGTGCATATGCATGTCTACATCCTTTGCTCTTGCACTTTGCCCCCAGTAATGAGTGTGCATACCTGCAGCCCAGTGAGCCAATACGACACTAATGACTGTGTAAGTGAATGACACTTAACAATTCAGATGTCATTTAATGTGATATTCTCTGGGATTCCCAAATATCGGAGAGGAAATGGCCCAGAATATATCTCACGGGACGATTTGTAGTACTCACAGCACTGGCTAAATATTTATTGTGACCAAAAAATTACCCTCCGAAAAAACAAAAAAACAACTATGAATGGAATGCAGCTTGACCAGTACGGAGAGTGAAGAGTTCTCAGGCTGGCCGTCGTTGTATTTGGGTTTCTCAGACGTTTTCAATGTTTACAGAAGCTTACCAAGGGTGTTCTTGTAAATCTCAGCAGAGGAATTTATGAGATGAGAAACCACCATTGTTAATCTCTGCTGTTTGCACTGTTTGTGGTCTTTTTCTGCCATATTTGGTTAGAGTGGTCCCCAAGACCAACAGAGTTTCACGAGGCTGTCTGCAATTGGGCAAGAGGCCAACTGAGAACTCGTGAAATGGCAAGTTTCCCTGACGTATAAGGTAGATATATCCCAGGATTTCCACTCATGTAAAAGCCTAATTGAAAGTATTTGGTGCAGCTGAAGTTGAGCAGTATCATCGCATCGGCGGTGCAGAAAATCTCCTCGGAAACACAACATTAGGAGCGTGGCTAACCTTGACATTCATAAAGTATTTTTCCTAGACGAAACAAGATATTCCTGCTAAGGGACAGGCCTTATTAAGTTTTCCACGGCTTCATAAATCTCCCAATATGGAGCTCCCCGCATCTGGGAACGCAATAAGGCTGACACAGTGGATCTAATGCGCTACATCTATCACGTCGGCAAAGCATTAGTCAAAACTATCATGACTTGAGTAGCATGCAGGGACTAACATATCGGTTCAGGCCACAAACATTCATTCTTAAGCCTAAAATGTTACGTGTAGGAAACGCGATCTCTTCCCTCTAACTGGGATCTTTATTTACTCCTCCAGTGTATGAAAAGATGTTGGTAACCTAACGCAGTTAACATAAGCTTAAGCAGACAGAATTAAACCAATCTAAATTAACTTGACAATTGTGTCTATATACTCAGTATCTGTGGCTTCCTGTCTGAGGGGTCCACTGTGTCTATGGCTCTTTTGATCCCCCTCCCAAATCTACTCCAGTAACCCATACCCTGTATCCTGTGTATCCACTCGGTAGCATGGTGACAGCTTCCCAGATACCACACGGTATTGGTTTCCCCTTCATCCTGTGGCACGGGCCCAACCCCAGTGTCTAATTTGCTAATGGATCCCTGCTGGAAGCCCCTCTCTCAAATGTATGGCAGTGTAATTATTTGCAAGAGAAGTAACCGGGGACTAACTGCACGGATGAATAAATCATTGTTTTGCACTCTGCTCCTGAACCCAACTGCAGCAGACCCTCCCTTTGTTTGCTTTCCACAAAGCCTGCATGCCGTTCACCCTGAGAACGGCGCGACTATAACTGGTGACAGAAACACTTGACAAACTTTTGCGTAATGTAGCTGCCAAGATGATTATTATGTGTGCTGTAAAAACTCATGCAACACCGGCTCGTTACGCGTCGGCTCTTCACTCAAACAACAAGATTAAAAGTGGATAACTTATCATATAGCACCTTTATATTCTCTGAAATAACATCAGCAACACTGATGGCAAAAAAAAATCACTCAGCCAGCAGGTTAGAATGTGATGAAAATAAAATGCGATGGCGCAGGATGTGGTTACACCAGCTTGAGCTAATTCATCTTCTGTTTGCTTTTGTTAAATGTTCTACTTAGACACTGGAGCAACACCAAAACCTTGCACAGTTAACATGTTGTTTAAGCGAGCGGCTGAAGCAATGTTTAGCGGTGTCCATATTTACAGATTTGACAGTGATGATTTGTTGAAAGACAGCAAGGCCCAGGAAAAGCCCTAAAGGCAACTTCTGTTCATGTGTAGTGTACCATGCAGCTCTAAGGAATTTTGACTCAGAGCTATTGCAACAAACTTGCAGAACCTGTTTCTGTACATCCGATTACTTCAAGGACCACTAGGTCTCGTCTCAACATTTTTCCTTCAGGGGTAGAATGCTCGTCAGTGAAAACATGGTTAACTTTGTTAAAACATGAATTTGGGAGAAGTTGAGACAACTTTTTGTGCTTTTTAATTGTATTGGCGGCACAGGGGTCACGCTGCCATTCACAAGGCTCTTCGGTTTAGTGCCTTTAGCTTGGCGTAGCTTGACAGGGAGCTTAAGTGTGCCAAAGGCTCTGGGAGGGAGAGATAAGGAAAGGCAACGTAAACCAAATAAAGCTGCTTTACACTTCAAGTGAGACAAAGCTGCAAGTATGCTTAATGTGCCTGGCTAAATAGAGTGATTATATCCGTGTGGAGCTGATGAATCATGAAGCGTGTACCTTGTGTCCAATCTTCCATGAATACTACAACCTGGGGAGTATTTTGTGCATTCCATATCATGCAAGAAAGCTGTCACACAACACACCCATGAAATATCCAAAATCCTGCGTCGCTGTTTTGATGGATGGCAATTCCAAATACTGTGAGAACTTTATCTGAGAGATTTATGCAAGTGAATACATCATGACTAATCAAACAAGGCAACATTTCCAAAGCGGAAGCCCGATGTCAGCCTAACTAAAGAGGGTGTCATCCTAGTCTGGGAAATGGTGAAGTACACCCCATGGCCATGGAGACCAGGGGTCTCAACTTTCCAATAATGACTTTCCCTGTATACAGTCTGTCTGGAACTTAAATTATCCCATAAAGTACAGAAAGAAGCCTGTGAGATGAAGAAAAATAAAACAACATACAATAAAATATGTTGGGTGTCTCGCATTTCTGTTCCTATTCTGTCTCATTTTTGATTGGTGTTACTTTCAATAGACTTGGTCCAAGCATTGCACTTAGATGATGGATCCTAAAGGGCAGTAACATGACACCTGTCTGTGATAAGGCTTGCTATGCCCTCCTAAATATTATTCCAAGTGGTCTTCCTCTGCTAATAGTTTGAGAAAACACAAAGCTAGGAAGATTATTCCGAATTCTAAATTCAGGAAATGGCCACTTTTTCCGCCCTCTAAATTCCCTCAGAGTAATGTGGAGGTGGGGTGAGAAACTGACTTACTGAGGCCAATTTTCTATGCTACATTAAACAAGTTGCGACTTGATTATTACGAGATTGTCCCAACTTAAATGTAGCGAGAGAGGATTATACAATATTCACGTTCCATTTCATTAGGATTCCATAATGGGGTCAGAGAAAATGTGTTTTTGTGTCCAAAAATGGGCAATTACCCCACAGTTAAGATTACGTTTGGGTGTTTTTTTGGGAATAAAAACTATTTTACACAAAGTGAGAAAGAAGAAAATCACAATATATTATTTCATTTCCCCAACACATCGTTCAGCAACTACTGAAACCAACATTGTTTAAAAGTAGGCAGCATATAACACACACACACGGTATACAAATCAACAACCTCAAAGGTAAATTGATTGATTTTGGTACAGAAATGAATAGGTTTTGTTAAAACTTCAGTCAAACTACAAACAAACATGTGTTTGACATATGTCCACCGTCCACCTTAAACAAATCCCCCACCTGGTATGAACAAGTGTTGCCTCGGGCCTGAATTATCTGTAAAACAATCAAATTGCTTTGGTATTCAATCAATCAAGCATCTGTACTTTCAAAAAGCAACTAATCTCATGTGGTTAAAACTACATGAGTTCGAGTATTGTTGACGGGTTTAACATTTAAGAAAATGCCATCAGGAAAAATATTAAAGAAATACTAAAAGCTGAACATGAAAGATGGTGCTCAGGATTTGGCATGGAAGCAAATTGCACTTGCTGTAACACACCTCCAAACCACTCTTGCCACATTAAAAGAGTTTAGCCCCTTGAATCACTCAGCATGAAATTTTTAATTTTCCAAATGGCTGCTAAATCCTAATCTACTCCTTTACTTAGATCAACTGATCGCCAAGTTGGATTTGCCACAGATAACAGGATTGGTGTGTGTCAGTGAGACGACCAGTGTGCAGGATCTTTTTACTATGGAGCATAACTGTGATACTCAACACTGAAACTGATGCTTTTATTTACCCATTCTTCATTACATGTTTTGAATCTATGAAGTATCTGTGAAGAGGAGAATGCTGAGGTATCAGAGTAGAGTAACACTGTCCTTGCAATAAATACGCAATAAATATAACTTTAGTGCATAATAGAGCATCTTTTTTCAGTTGAATCAATCTGTGTGATAAAACATTGAGACAATAATTGTTAAGGTGTTTTCTCTTGTATTTGGTGTGACATTAGGTGGCAACGGTTTGATGAAATGTGTTACATCGACTACGTAAGGAATTTGCTTTCAAGGTACAAAGTAATATGAGTCATTCAGTAAGTCTTGGCATCCACTTGGGTGTCACTATGAAATGACATCAGAAAACCGTGGAGCAACGCGGGAAAAACACACACACAAAAAAATAATAAAAATCAGTCATTTGTGTTAATTTCCCCACTTTGTAAATCTTTGTTCACAAAGTATCTCAGTAGTCTCTGCCGTCACCATATTTATCCAAAGCAGTAGTATTCATCTGATTCCACCCTGAGTTTCAGTGGCGATTTGCTGAAAGTATCACCATCAATAACATTTTTATCCACAATAAGGTCGATGTCCGTGGGTGACGGGTGGTCTGGGAGGTCTTCTGCTAGCGTATCCAGATAACTGCCTACAGATATACCGTCTAGCCCATCGCTGTTACCGTCATTCAAACTGTTGAAGCTGCCGCGCAGAGAAGTACCATCCTGGCTGTCTGACAGGCTGTACAGGCTGCCTGTAAGGCTGCCCTCTTGGCTGGCCACACCCCCTTTGTCTTCTACCATCCAACGGATGGACTCGATGCCCTCGTTGATTGACATAAGCTGCTGCATCAGTTTCATGTCAATCGCTCGCAGATGCGCCTGTGTGTTGGAGAAGAACATTCCCATCAAGACAGGGTACATATGGATCAAGCATATAACACTATTGGTATTTCAAGACATGACATAGTAAGCTCTCATATCAACGTGTAAGTGCAATACAAGGCAGTAATAATAACACAATCACTCTTATTCTACACGAGAAAGCAATAGTCATCTCCCCTGCAACACTCTAAAATGTGTCTTAGCTATTTCTGAACAAGAGATAAATTGCTGTTTTCATTCCACTCTCACAGACAGTGCACCATGTGTCGCTTTCATTTATAGTATCAGGCCTTCCTGTGGAAGAAAGAGACATAACTATATGGAGCCGGAAAAGGACATGGTCAGTGGTTTGCAGGATGAATGATATGTCTACTATACACAGTATGGCCATTGATTTAACTCCCTACCATTACAACCATGCCATTGATTGGGGATGGAAGTGGTCAGCCGATGGTGGGGGGACGGTGGGGGGGTCAGCCTATGGTGTCATTTAATAGGATGAAATGCGTACATGGACAGTAGCAACAGCCGACCCACAGTCAGAACACAATAAGCCAGATGAGGGCAGACGGGGCTGATACAATGCTCCAGACAGCTGGCTTGATAAAACAGCCTTTCTTGGGAGTGGATTTGCATTCAGCCTCCATTTAGCTCCTCATGCCGACAGTGGGGTTGCTTTGTATAGCCATCCGCTCTATGCACGTGTGCAAGCCAAGCAGGTGGGGCCATGTTGGAATTTTACTCTCAAATTAATTAAAGATGGCACCAGTGGGTGGGTGTCACAAGATGGGTTTAGACAACATGATTTGGGCTGCATGCTTTGTGTGTGTACTGGGTAGTGATATTAAACCTGGAAGATGACATGTTGTATTCATAATATGAGGCTAATGAAGGATGATTCCTAAACTCAATATTGCTCAATAAACTCAATATTTCAAACCTGGCAAGAGAAGAGCCTCCTGACTGGATGACAGATTAAGATGTACATGTAAGGAGTGACAGCAGCATGAAAGACCAAGCCCGTATTAGACAACAATACTTGGCAGTAGGAGGCCCGTAATAGAATTAGTTCAATTTCAGCATGAGGTTTGGTAAAATTGAAAAATGAGGGCGATAAAATAAAAGCGTAGGCTGCTACAGAAAGACATGGTGTGCATCTGCTTTATCAAATGCTGCATTATGACTGTGGCCGTATCTCAGGTCTCGTTCAATCCTTCACATCAACATAAAAGGTTCACTCTGAGGATTGCAGGTTTCCTCAGCTGGTCAGTTGATACAGCCCTGCTATGGTCTGCAGAACTTGGTCAACTCGGCCATCTGCTCGGAAATCCTATTACCTTTGGTGACCTTTCGAGTTGAAATGGGGTTTTGCTGTGACTCCAAATCAAACAAGGTGGCAACATAAGAACCTGCATAATCTTTAAAAGTGTGTTAGAAAAAAAAACAAAAAAACGCCATGTAATCGTGAAAAGGGCAGGGTTGGTTTTCATGTCCCATTTCACAGATTGATTTGAATCACAAGGGAGAATGTCATTGACTGAGGTGAGGACGGCTCCTCAACAAAGGGCTCTGCGTTGACAATTGCTGTAGTGAGCAGCTGTGAATGGCTCTCACCAACAGGCTGGTTTCACAGTACCTTTAAAGAGAATGAGGCACGACACTTATCACTGGATTTTAACAGTTAACAACCACATGTTGATGCAGAGAGCTGTTTTGCATTGAGCCACTTCCTGTGCACAGAGCCACACTGGGGCTACCAGAGAATGCAATAGCCCCAATACAGACAGCAGAAATGACATTTTTTATTTAAAATGTACTTGAAATAAAACTACACTAAATGATAACGACAGTTAGCCTCTCACACATGCAGCTTCTCCACCGGCTAAGCCCTGGTGAGGAAATGAGCAGCATGGACATATGGCCCGTTGAGAACAAGTCTCTTCACATGCAGTGACCTCCCTTGAAATTACAAGTCAGTGAACTTTTAATAGCAAGCTGAAAATGATCATAAACATGTGCCATATGGTTTGCAGCATACAGTGGGAGATTTATGGGTCAGAGACCAATGTTGGTAGCTTTCCTTTAAAACTACTCTAACTTTTTCTTCACTGCTCATTCAGTTAAGTGAGATGTAGAATATACAGGCTCAGAAGGAAACACTTACCATCTCTTGTTTCAGGAATAATATTTTGCTCTCCAGTCTTTTCAAGTCAGCAGAACTTGCATGGTTCTTCACAAAATGTGGTGCTGCCGACTTCTCGTGCTTGTCATGTTTTCCTCCCACGAGAGACCGAATGAGACTCTCGGGGACTTTGCGACCCAACTTAATCTCGATATCCTTAAAATCGGGCAAGACGCCGTCCTCGTCCATGGTAGGGGTGAAAATGCCAGAGAAATGATATGTTTTCACTGATTTTGGAGCAGGCAGCACAGCAAATTACTGGGCTCCGACCTCGGAAATACTCCCAATGACTTGCTGGGGACGGAGAGAGGAGGACTAGTCACATCTAGGGACGAACAGTCTAGTAGCCAAGTCAGTGGTACGGTTGGAACAAACACGCTACTCGCAACTTCCAGTACTCAACCGGTCCGCAGCAAAAAAAAAAAGTTCCATTGAAGACACTTCAAATGGGCAGTGCAGGTCCAGATAGACAGACCTCCATCCAAGCGTCTGGGCAGTAGATGGGACAGACGGGTTAATGACAACGTGCTTGGCTTGGACCCTCCCTAGTGGAGCTTCCCCTGAAACTAGACACCAGACAGGTGAGGTGGGACCCACCGGGACAGCAGAGGTCCACCCACTGGACAAGCAGCTGGGCCCAATACTTACAATAAAATAAAACATACAAACATTTAACATATTAGTCATTTTTAACAAAATACTTCATACTCAATTAATATTAAACATTTAATCGTTTATTATTACTACAAATTATTCTTTTAATCTATATTAAACCTTATACCTTTTGAAACAGGCTATAGGTATATATAAGGCCATAAACACCACCTGACTTATGAATAAATGGATTTAAGAATATACCGTGATACCGAGGCTATTTCAAAATGTAAGGTAATGTATTTATTACATTATGTAAAACTCAAATAAAACCACTGTTTGTGCACAGAAACTGGAGAAAAAGTTTAATCAATTTATCTGATGACATGCATGCAGACTGAACAGCATTTTGGAAAATGTATTACCATAACAGACAAAAACAGACCACGCCAACAACCCACTTCAGTAATGTTTGGTGTAGAGTTCAGTGAGGTCACAGGACCACAGCCCTGTTATAATTATCATTCAGGGCTTCTGCAGCTCCAGTTTTTCACCATGGATGGGTTTCCCCTGCTTTATTCTTTATTTATAAACATCTTAACAGTTCAGGCTATGACAATTAATTTGACTAAATGCATTGTATAAAAGAGCACATTACTAACTTTTCATTCAGTCAACAAGTGCTGCTTTCCATAAGGAACGGTGGGACAGTTTCAAAGATTGAACTATTGCACCCCCTAGTTATGGAGGACCAAAACTGACAAGTATAAATAAATTAATGAATGTGTAAATAAATAAAATCACCTAATCAGTGTCACACACACACAAAATAATGCATGAATGCACACAGTAATAAATAAATAGATGAAATCTGGTATAAATGTATTTTTTGTTCTATTTATCGTCTCATTAATTTATTTCTGTTTATATTTATTTCCCTATTTACTTATTTGTGTATTTATTCCCCTGTGAATTGAATTCCGCATTTATAAGTGTCTCTTTTTATCTATTTCCTTATAAACGCATTTCTGTATATATTCTTTTCCCCATTTGTTTCTCTATTTCCCTGTCCCTATGATAATGAGGGGGCGGTCCATCAGGGCTGGTCGTGGTGTTCCCTTACTCCCATTGGTTGATCGGCCTCAGCGTGTGGAGAGCTAGGACAGGCTAGCATGGGTTGCTAGCTAGCCTAGCACGGTGCTAGTGCTTCGCTCAGGAAAAATATAGTGGAGAGCGGAGTCGTGGCCAGCCTGTCAACGGCCGCAGAGCAGATCGGCGCGGCGTTGAGACTGCCACCGGCCCACTAGCCTGGACGCCGACAGTTCAGGTGGAAGCTGCTTTCGCCGGCCGTGGTGGTGGATGACGGCGCGGTGATGGCGCTGTTCTCCCCCTTGAGAACCACGGTCTCTTCCCTGTCTGTCGTGTCCCTGTTTAGGCACCACTGTA
>OOFE01021677.1:0-15854 GCA_900323365.1 Monocentris japonica | reverse complement strand
CAACAAAACACATGAAGTTCAGAGCATTAAAGGCACATGAAGTTCAGAGCATTGAAGGCACATGAAGTTCAGAGCATTGAAGGCACATGAAGTTCAGAGCATTAAAGGCACATGAAGTTCAGAGCATTGAAGGCACATGAAGTTCAGAGCATTGAAGGCACATGAAGTTCAGAGCATTGAAGGCACATGAAGTTCAGAGCATTGAAGGCACATGAAGTTCTGACCATTTTAATCTGGCACATATTTAATGATGCAAAAAATGGATCACTTTATTCAGTTTACTTGCAGAATACAGGGGCAGAAACAAGAGGACACTATCGTCACTTAGGCCCCTGCAGGGACCCGATATTAACAGATCTACAGTGAAACACCAGAAACTACACCAGGCATCCTTCCTGCAGGACATGCAGTTAATCTCAAGTTACTTTGCTGCCGTGTTTTACTACTGAAATAACGCTGAGTTCAACCTGGGCCACCGCATTAAAGGTTAAGGATTTCTTTTGGATCGAAGGACTATGGATCCAAGAGACGTGCCGATTTATTTACCGAGAATAAAATCAACTGAATGAAAGAACTAACAGGAAGCAAAATGAGGTTTTGAAGACCAAAACCAGATATTCAATATCATTTTGACCATTTTCATGCCAAAAAATGTCAAGTATTCAGTATCCAGAGTTTCTTCTCCTCAGGGTGAAAAGCCTCTGACAGCATCATCATGGACACTAAAACTCTCCACTGAAACCAGACTTATTTGTGACTGCGTATTTCATTCCAGTGTCTCAGCATGTTGTACTGCTGTCTGCACAGCCTCATGATGTTCTTGACACGTTGGAACCGTCACTTGTTTTGTGTTAATATCTGATGCAACAAATGTGTAAGACAAGATTAAAGATACACTCTGCTATATTCTTGTGTGACCATTTGTAAAATTCCTTTCCCTGTCTGGAATATACCTCTCAAAATGTCATGAAATTCCAGGATATTCCAGGATATTCCCTTCTGGAAGTCTGTCCATCTTATCCCATCTTGTGTTGTTGCACAGTAACACAAATGTGTCAGATGAGCGTCTGAGCTGAGTGTATGATGACCAGACAGGAGCAGCAAGCTGCATGGCGGAGGAGGGCGGGGCCAAAGGGCCATGTGTTGGTTTTCTGGTTGCCTCGGCAACAGGGGCTGCATTTTTTAAATGCCACCCCCCCTCTCCTCCCCCCGCTGCAGCTGCCTCCTTCCTTCCTTCTCTGCTTTTCACTTTCTCCTCGTTCCACAGTTGTCCCAGTAAAATACAACAACGGTCCATCGACCAAAACCTCTAAGAGATCTGCTTCCTGAATTTCTACGTTTTAAGATTTTAACTACTTTTATCATTTGCGCAACTCAACTGCAAAACCAAGTCAAATTCATGTTATGTGCAAACTTACTTGGCCAATGAAACTGAACGTGAAAAGAGTCTAAGAGTCATTTGAAGGGAGTAACCATCATTTCAACTATTATTTCCTTCTGCCTTGTGAAAGCTGAGATATTTCAATTTTTTCATATTTCTAAAATTCAAACCAGCCTGGCCTTTCTAGTGTTAAAGACCTGTCAACAGTCCACCCTTAGAAAACAATGACATATATAAGGTCCATATATACAGTTGTGGTCAAAAGTTTCCATACACATGTCTGTAAAGAACATGTATATCATGGCAGTCTTGAATTACTCTTATGTTTCTGTGCTGAATGATTGGAGCAGATACTTCTTTGTCACAAAACATGGATGAATTTTGGTTCTTTCATAAATGTATTATCGGTCTTCACATCATGATATACATGTTCTTTACAAGTGTATGGAAACTTTTGACCACAACTGTATATATATATATATAGCTGTTATTTATGATCTGGAAATCTGACTGTTTGGGTCTTTTCAGAGAAACAGGTTGTGTAGATTTCGGTTCACCCCCAGCTGGTTCTGTAGTCAAACCAAGCATGTTGTGTAGATTTCGGTTCACCCCCAGCTGGTTCTGGAGTCAAACCAAGCATGTTGTGTAGATTTCGGTTCACCCCCAGCTGGTTCTGGAGTCAAACCAAGCATGTTGTGTAGATTTCAGTTCACCCCCAGCTGGTTCTGTAGTCAAACCAAGCATGTTGTGTAGATTTCGGTTCACCCCCAGCTGGTTCTGGAGTCAAACCAAGCATGTTGTGTACAGAGTGTCTACATGAAACATTAACCAGCCTCGACTGTTTATTTACCCTCAGCTCCAGCGGCCTACATTCTCTCCCCGTCTAACCGTCTAGTGCCGTCCATATCAGTTCAGTTATGTTCACGGAGCCGTAAATGGGCTTGTGTTTAAGGTTAGATCATCAGGTTGGTGCATCTGGACCAGCTACTGTCCACAAATCTCCTCCTGGTTTCCATGCAACACTGCAGCGACTCCCAGAGAGGCTGCCGCTTCACACGACAGACTCTGGTTGTTCAGCAGGTTTACAGCACATCAGAAAGGTCCAGAGCACAGAGAGGACTTCTTACATCCACCTACAGTGTACGCCCTCAAGATATAGTGATCCTACAGCAAAACCATGCACTATGGCTTACAGCCGATAGGAATATTATAGTGGTTTAAAAAAATACCATCAATGATAAGGTCACTATAAACTCAGTGTTCAGTAGTACAGACACACTTTAAGTCCCTATAAGAATATTAGAGCTTTCTCATGAGGAGTGGATTGCAAAACAGACACTTCCTCTCTTTCACCAGCCAAAGGTGACTTTTAAAGAGGTCCTCTATTTATAGCCACATATGATCAAAGATGTTTAATGTAGACATTGTTAAAATCTGATTTTGTTGGAGGGGTTAAATTTACACTTATTGCATCTTCAAGTATCCATGCTTTGTTTGCAGGCAGTCTCAGGCCAACTCCAGTGAACGCATCACAACTGGACTTGATTTTGATTGGCTCCCCTCACTAAATAAATGCTACACCCTTTTAACTCTAGTTTATAGGTTTTGCAAATAAAAACTAACAAACTTAATTTGCAAAGCATCATAAGGAACATTTCTCCTGTCTGAGCCATAATATATTTTAACTGAAGTGTGGGAACTTTAAAACAGAAAAACCTTCTGCATGATAGTTGGTTACCTGCCAAAGTGGTTGATAGAGTGAGCGACCATACCAGCTGCAGCTAAAAAAATCACCAGCATTTGGCTGGCGGTCATTTCCCAGCCTGATAAGGACAATATTAACCACAGAGGGACAAAGATTACATGGGTTAGGACTGACCTCGGATCAGATGCTGCCTTTTCCTTACGTAGGTGATCTTGGAGGTGTAGTCGTTGTAGATGGAGTTCATGCCGATGCTGCGGTTCTCTAGCCAGTGTGCCATGGCCACGCCTCTTCCCAGCACCTTCATGGACCGCACCCTGGTGTCCCAACGGAGGTCCAGGACAACCTGGCCGGACACCACCTCGCCGCTGGTGAACACAGCGTCCGCCGGCCCGTCCAGTTCCAGCCTGAAACTCTTGATGGAGCTGAACGCCATTCCTGGGAGTGACAACAATAATACAGTCCATTACCTCTGATAGGCCTGTGGTTTACAGACTAACCAGCCCCGGTGGAGGTTTACAGTGTTGTGGCCTAAAATCTTGACACTCTAAAAATCACCAGAAACACAGCCTTAAATGGCTTGATGCTTTCATAACACACCACTGTAACAAAAAACACAAATGTTTAAGAATTGTTTAATTTCTTAATCAGTATTAATTAAATGTTACACCGAACAATATAGTCCTTCAACACTAGCTAAACAAAGTGGTTGTTGAGCAACACAACAGTACAACACAACAACACAACAGTATGAGTGGCAATTTTCAGTTGGCAAGTTAAATTAACAGTTATGCTGTCACATAACAAATTCAATTTTAATCAACAATATTTTAAAAATAATTACAGGTTATGATTTTTCCAACCAGCTATATAGTTCTTTTACCAGGATGGGTAGGGATTTGGGGTCAGCGCATTAATACTTAAATCGACTGTTATGCGGCCACAGGTGTGAGTTGATAGTATTTTATAAACAGGTTAGAACGCGTCTCAGCCAATCAGAACCGGCGACCGGAACTATGTTTTGTAAATACCAACTGTTTCGCAGAGATTTCAGGCTTCAATTCAAGTGACTCGTACTCACCGGCGGTGCAGTAATAACGGTAACGTCAAAAATACGGGAAGGTTTCTCCAAAAGGAAGCCAGCTCGGTGTGTTCGGGGTGAACGGCTGGACGTTCATGGTTCTTATTATAGACGCTCGCAGATTTCAACGCCCAGAAACAAAGCGGCGCTCTGTTGTACACCAATCAGACAGAGCACATGCAAGTCATGCCCGCCCACTTTAACACGGAGGAGGAGGGGGGGCAGTATGGCTGGACAGGATAACAAATAGGACCTTTCAAAATAAAGCGCTTATTTTAAGTAAAAACACGGGCGTCAGTTGGGTTCTTTCATTCATTCATGTATTTATTTATTTATTTATAGAGGAAAAAAGGTTAAAACACCATTCAAGGAATTTAAAACACTTTGGGTCCTACTCAGCAAATCTGCAGGAGAAGAAGAAAAAAAAAAAAAAATAAAAAAATAAGGGAATGTTGTTCCAAAATACAGTGCAACTGTAGAAGATAATATTAAATGATACAATTGTGATATTTCTTCCCCTATCGCTATAATATTCCTACAATATTCTTCTAGGATATTTCATATAGTTTTGGTGTGATGTCTGTATCCTTCTAAAATTCTACATTAGTATCCCATATTAAATATTAGTATCCTTCAACTGAAGGGTCACAGTTTCAACAGCCACAGTGTGTCCTGCTGAAGAGTCCTTGAGCAAGACGCCGAACCTGCTGACTCATCATCATCAAATGCCTAAAATGTAAAAGTGGTCCCATATTATAGGAAATCTAAATTATTTATATAGATATATCTATAAATCTATTTATATAGATATTTGATCTAAGATGTTTAATGACGATTTTGTGTGACTGGTTAAATTTAAAGTTATCGCATTTAGACAGTTATTTTTTCCAGGCAGTTTCAGACCAACTCCAGTAAACACATCGCAACTGGAAAACTGAACTCCTGATTGGCTTCCTCACTAAAGACTTCTTGAAATCCGTCCAATCAGGCCAGTTTGCAGCATTTGGAAAGCCTCCACTCAGCAGGTTGACCTCGTTAGAATTAGAGGAGCTGATGCTGTCGGCCAATCAGGGACCAGGATTGTGACTTGGGTCATCAAATTCAATTAGTTATTAGTTTTTCAATTAGTTTAACTAATTCAATTCAACTCAACTAAACTAGATTTATCTGCAAAACATCATGAAGAACATTACTCTCATCCTGAGGCATAGTAGATTTGAAAGCAAAATGATGAGAACTGTTGCAGCAACACTATCCCAGAATGCACCACATCAGTGTTTAGATTAGGCCTGTAGCTTGTTCTGTAAATGGGTACCTGGTGTCAACCAGATGCATGAAGACAGACCAGGACTTCGATGTAAATGTTATCCATCTTTCATACGTTCCAGTGTGTTTCCATGTGGGAAGTAATTGTTCTGGTTAAAAGTTAAACCCGTCCTGCCTTTTCCCAGGTTGATGAACTCACATTGGGTTTATTTACATCTGCTGTCCTGCCAGCGCCTCGGGGTTCAAGGCTGTGTTGTTGCTTCAACATGGATCTGTTTGTTTCTGCGCGGTTCACAGTTAATCGTGTGTGAAGGAGGGAAAGAGCTTCCCTGAAATCTTGTGGCTTAACAGCCGCCAACCTCCTCCTCAGCCGTCAGCGTTGACAGCGTAAACAGAGGAGCTTCCCTCGCTGGCCTCAATGCTACAACCAGGACAGGGTTTGTGTTGCTAAGCTAGGCTAACTAGGTTCCACCGTCGGGGGAAATCAGCCCAGACAGACTATTAGACACCTTGATGAGTGACAGGCTGAAAAACTTACTTCTTAAAACACATTTTTATGGACTTTAGAGGTAAACAAGGCAGGTTGAGGTGACACACACTTTCATTCTGCTGTAACCTTTGTTTTAACACTAGAAAGCCCAAAGGATTTTGCGGAGACGTCCAACAAGATATCTCTCAGTGTATGACAAAGTGGCTGGCATGTGGTCCACGGCGGTTGGCCGGACACTCTGCGGTCAAAGGTTTGGCCGGGTAGCTGTCGCTGTGGGTGGTGCTGAAGAGGTGGTGGGGCAGCGGAGGCTTGATGTGGCTGTCCTTGAGAGAGAGAGAGACAGAGAGAGAGAGACAGAGAGAGAGGAATGTGTTGGTTAAAGTGGTGGAAAGAGAACCGAGAACTAACCCAGAACATCCTGACATGGAGAACAGGACCTCATATACAGTAACTACCCATCTATACAGACAGTAGAGAGCATGACGCCCCTCACCTGATTCAAGCTTCTCTTTCTGTTGAGTGGGATTATGATGTGCTGAAGAACTGACATGAAGGTTACTGGAGAATCTTTGATCTAGTTTGTTAATAACGTTTGGCTCCTCATCTGAAATATTTATGGTTCTTTAATGTGCAAATATTTAACTTGATTTAAAGCCTGGATTTATGATTTGTTTGGGCAAGATATGGTGATTTGTTTCTTTGTTTAGAACCATGGTAACCATGGTAACCATGGTAACCATGAGTCACATCATTCTCTGGATAAATAAACTGGATAACTGATTGAAACCCTTCTTTCCTGGTGGTTTGTGGCTCCAGTTAAAACCTTAAATCTACAACAACAACCACTACTACTACTACTACTACTACTACTACTACTACTACTGTAGTATCTGGCCTTTTACCATGTGAGACTGTAAGTGGCTGAGTCTCTGTCTGCAGGTCCTGGAAGGGAGGAAGTCTGCCTGGAAGGTGGTCAGGCCTGGTCCAGGCTCTGGGGAACAGGCGGTTGGTAAGACACTTTATTAGCTGCCCAAAGAGAATAGGTGTGATTCTCCATCTCTCTGAAAATCACCTTGGCCAGTCAGTATGTGGCTCGGTGGGGGAGTGGCTGGTTTGGCCCGCTCCCCGTCCTTCTTGCGGTAGTGCTCTTGGGCCGTGGTTGTGTAGTAATGGCCGGTCAGATTGGGCCGGCTGAACTCCACGTGGCTCTTGGTCATCAGGTCGGCTCCGGACACAACCAGCGGACTCTTGGTGTGGTTCTTCTACGGGGGGAGATAGAGCCCATGAAGGCTGGGGAGGAGATAGGGGCAGGGCGGACCCGAGACACCACAACACTGCACACAACTTCATCAAAATCCATGAGCGTCCATGAAAGCACACGTGCATAAATGGTCCAAAAGTGCAAAATGTTCACAACGACTTACAAATAAACTATAATAACCTCTACAGGCTTCCTATAGTGGATTTACCTTTTCACTATACTGCACCTGAGTGGCAGGACTGTCTCACCTCAGAGAAGAAGATGCTGTTGGTGGTGGTTGACATCATCTCTTTATTGCGCCCCTGATCAGCGTCCCCCCTGGGTATGGAGCTGAAATTCTGGTTCCTCCTTGTCAGAACAACCGAACCACCTGGGAAACAAACTTAAAAGTCAGTCTGGCAAGACGGAGGACCTGAACTACCAGAGCTGAGATGAATGTCAGCACCATGGTCATTTTGGCCCACTCGTTCTCCAGAATGGGAAATTCAAGGATCACATATGGATTCTCAGAAAGCAAGAGAGGAAACTGATGCCAGGTCATCTGACTGCGACTCACCTGGCGCGTCGTAGCAAAAGGCTTCCCTGGCGGTTGATGTCCACGGAGCCTTGGAGAAATCCCCGAGGTTGACTTTCAGACGCTCTTCCACATGGGCCGGCCTGTATCAAGACACGGGGTGGATATGTTGGACTGCATTCAGTATTTAGACAGGCAGGAAACAGTCGAGTTAACATCCAACAATGGCCGAGACCAAGACAAGCCTGAGTCAAAGTAGGTACGAGTCCGAGACTTCGGACAAGCCATGTAACATGATGGGAGTTTTGCCATGTGAGCAGAACGCCGGCGACCTGGAGATGCCGGGTTGGCCGAACGATGCCACGTGGGTCGTCTCTCTCTCCACCGTCTTCCCTGGATCGCCCATTGTCACTGAGGAGGCGGAATGCTAAAGGACACAATAAAAACACCAGTCAGTGTTGATAACGTTCAATTCATGGAAACATTCAGAAAAAGTTCAATACCCTTTTCCCTCTTGTGTCTAGTTGAAGCTGAGGCTGCTGGTACCTGGTTCTGTTGGGTCTTAAGGACAGTTCACTGGTGTCATTCAGTTTTAATGTTTTTGCACTTTGAGATTTGCTTTAATTGAACAGTGTGATAAATGGGTTATTTATTATCAGGAAGCAGAATGCTGGCACAGTGTTCTTAAAGTCACAAGGAAACGCTTCGATGGCGTCTTGCTTCCCGAATTCAACATATTTACGGATGAATGAATAAATTCAGCCACCAGGATTCAACCATGGCGTCTCGGGAAAAGGAAACCGTGTTGACACTCTGTCACCTTGAAAGCTGTGAAGCTGCAGGTTTATTATGATGGGGGGGGGGCAGTGGTGGGGAGCGGGAGGTGGAGTTGATGTTCAATAAACTATGTGATGATATTATTGGTTGGAGGTTTTATATTCGCCTGCTGGTACGTCAAGTAACCACTAAAAGTATGCCAAGTAAAAGTAAGGGACAGCGTTACCTTTTCCACAGGGTGGGGAGGTCTGGTCCAGTCTCCCTTGAAGGCGTCGTTGTACTGGGAGACGAAGCCGCGAGCACGCCCATCCCCTTTCACAGTGGGAAAGCCCTCTGGTCCGGACAGAAGCAGCAAGTCAGAGGCCGTTACACACACACCACCTCTAACCTGAGCCAAATTCCTGCACCGTTACGCATTACAAGGCAGAGCTGCTGTTCTGGGTCTGGCTACGTTTATCGAAGCGTGAAAGTTAATTCCCAACCAAACTACAGTATGAACTCCATGAACCCTTGAAAACGACATGGTTTAGCTGTAGACTTCAGTTGGATGGATCAATCTTTTTGATCTGGAAAAATGACCACTGACCGAGATGAATGCAGCAAAGCCACAGATGGAACTTGTCACTGACCTAGATGTTTCACCGTGACTTTTACGGCGGGAGAGACTTGATGCGGGGTGAAGGAGGATCTCTGGGTGCTTTCTGGAAACTTCTCCTCGGGCTGGATTCTCTTCATGGCGGCAGCTGGGCGGGCGATGCTGGGGACGGAGGAGGGATGAGACTGGAAGCTCTGTGACTGGGTGGTGAAGAAGGTCGCCTCCCGAGGGTCCGTTGGCATCTTGAAGTTGGTGTAAAGCTTGGTCCAGCGTGGGGTGCGACTGAGCTCTACCTTCTGGGGGCGCCGGTAGGACGAGACCGCATCCGTCAGGTACTCCTTGATGTGGTCCAGGTCCTTGTGCTCCACCTGGGCCGGGGTGGGCCGAGGAAAGGCGGCCCTCTTAGGCAGAGTGGGACTTGAAGACTTGAAGTCCGTCTGGAAACTGGTTGTGAAAGCATCTTTGTTGTTCCCATCCAGGAAGGGGA
Organism: Monocentris japonica; assembly: GCA_900323365.1. Classification (NCBI taxonomy): domain Eukaryota; kingdom Metazoa; phylum Chordata; class Actinopteri; order Trachichthyiformes; family Monocentridae; genus Monocentris; species Monocentris japonica. Next base: position 6,300 of record OOFE01021677.1, on the reverse strand, counting down.
TGTGAGTGGACAGGAGGAAGTCTTTTCCTGTGGGGGGGATTTGGATCAGCGTTTTCACTGCTGCAGCCATGTTGGATAGCAGTCTGCTCCTCTACCTTGCTGTATCTCTGTAATAGTTTGCTAGCCATCTCCTTCTGAGTCCTGGGAACAAGAAATGCCACAGGAATCACCATGGAAACATGATGCTATGGAACATGATGATGTCAATACTGGTGATCATGGACAGAAACAAATACATGGGATTCAATTCCAAGCCCAAATGCAATAATATTAAGCAAAAATGTTGCTTAATATTATTGCACAGACACAACTTTATTGTGACGTTTTTTTCCCAGTCAGTAAATGCACCAAGGCCTGCATCACAAGAGAAAAATCAACCTTTGTGTTATCTGTTTCTTTTAGCGAAGATAGCATTAGAGGCAATGAAAGATTTTTAAAAACTAATAATAATTAATTTTATATAGCACTTTTCAAAATAAATGTGACAAAGTGACATCGGGAAACGGGCTAAATGTCATACTGCAAAATACAATTGAATAAATAAAACCAAGGTGGATAAAAATGTAAAATAAGGAAATGAAAAAGAACATCACAACACAGGTGCAAGTTAGAACAAGGCTTGTTCAAAAGAGTTCTTAAAAGAGAGATTACCTTTTCCATAGTCCTGAATATTGGGAGGTATTGAATTATTCAGCATTACCCTGGATAAACTTACAATATCAACTTTCAGATTCTCAAACTGCAGGTTACGAACTAACTACGGTGTCTGAAGTGGTTCAAAACAATTATGAAAGCTTAAAAATGCACATTCTATCAGTATTTTATCTCTATACTGACTATTATCTACATTTCCTTTATACAGATGATGTTGCTGATCATGTTCCTCCGGTGAGGCAGCTTGTGTGGCTCACACTCACTTCGATGATTACAACAGCAGGAGTCAGTAAAACAGTCTGGAACAGGGCCGTTGAGTTTCCTCAGGAGGGGCTGTTAAACCAAGCCACATTCAAACATCTGGCAGTTTAAGCTATCGACAAAACGACATACTCTTTAAAATAGAACTTAAAACATTATCTGGATCTGTATGTTCACTTTCAATTCGGCATGAAAATAATCCACCAAACAACACTTGTCTTAATTAAAGGTCAACTTTTAGATTTGGTTCACGTAACACATACCATGGTATACTTTGGTGGAAGAAGATTGTGGGAGTAACAGGCTAACCGATTCCAAAAGTTGAAATGTAATTGAAACAAGTGCTGTTTGGTGGATTATATTATGACGAATTGACAATGTTTATAGTCAACTTTATCAAGGCCAGTCACATTTAACTGAAACATTTTAGAAGTTTTGCGTGACGTTCTCTCTGTACTAGCGAACGGCATGTACCGGGGCTAAGTTGTGCTATTAGCCAGAGCGATTAATTTCTAATATTTTTTTTAAACAATAATTATTTTCCCCAATTGTTTGAGTACATTTGCATAAAAATTACATTACATTATAAATATGACAAAATCAAACTTAAAACAAGCAAACAGAAGGACCCCGAGGAGCAGGAAGTGACGTAATCGAATAGCCGCCACCTCCGCTCTCTTTTCGTTGAGGCTCAGCTAGCGGCCGGGTGAGTACACGTCTTGTCCAGTGGATATTTATCGATTTTAGGTGAAAATAAAGGTGCTTAAGTTGATGGAAGCATAATATTGCTCCTCCGTTATGGCTAATATTTATCTTCACGTTTTGAATGCTCAGTTCTGAGGCGGAAAACACACATAATCGTGACAGTTGCCACGCTAACGGCACACATGTGGCGAGGCCCCGCACGGACCCCTTCTCCTGCTAAAGCTAGCTACTGACCGTCAGCTAGAACTAGCTTTTATAGTCAGCGTACTGATTCAGACACGTTGGCGATATTACCAAGTCGTTTCTAATGAACGTAGTCTAGCAGCACGCTGTGTTAGTAACACTATGTCTTGAGGTTAAGCCGTTACTGATGCTGGTAAACGTCTGGTTAGCGAGCTAGCCGCATGTCTGAACATGGTTTCTCTCAACAGCCTGCAAAGATGCAGATCTTCGTGAAGACGTTGACTGGGAAGACCATCGTTTTTGAGGTTGAGCCCAGCCACACTATCGAAAATGTCAAAGCAAAGATCCAGGTCAAGGAAGGTGAGCTGTCAAAAATATAACTTCATGGGCGATGAGCTTTAGTCACTGTATGCTTTGAGCAATACAATCTGCCATGATCATTATTACACGTACATTACCTTCGCTTTGATTCATGTTTTGATTGTAGAAAGATAATTGAAGGGGGAGGTGGTCTTTACAGCCTCTGTTGGGCTGCATTTTTGTTCTTGGCATTTATCTAATACAATGTTTGAAGAGTTAGGGGCTCAGTGTCTTGCTGTAGGATACTTAAAACAGGACACACCTCAAGTACAGGACAGTCTGCCTACCCACCAGGCGCCCTGCTACCTGTCCATCAGTAGAGGTTATGGTTCTCGTAGACTCCTAGTGTCAATGATTGATTGATGGTAACTGTCATGTTTGCAGTAATTCCCCCTGATCAGCAGCGTCTGATCTTCGCTGGCAAACAGCTGGAGGATGGACGCACACTGTCAGACTACAACATCCAGAAAGGTAACAACTTTATTTGTATAATTGTTGTAAAAGTAACAAAACGTAACAACATTCGGTGACACTGAGGAGAAGAAGTGCGCCTGACTCTTGATACCAGTAGTTTAAGACAGACTGAACATCTAGACGACATGACTCAAGCAACATTCCCAGTGAGAGGAAGCCCTCTCTGGTTGTGAATGAGTGTCATGACTCAGATCATGTTGTCTGTCTGTCCATCAGAGTCCACCTTGCATCTGGTTCTGCGTCTGCATGGCGGCATCATTGAGCCTTCCCTCAGACAGCTGGCCCAGAAATACAACTGTGACAAGATGATCTGCCGCAAGTAAGTGGAATGTTGTTTTGGCAAATCTTTTAACCAGTTAATGACTCAACTGTAATGTGAAGTTGCTCTCTGGAAAGATGTTTGCTGAGACGAACCCCAACTCATGTCAGACACCCAGAATATCCTGCAGCTACATGATGGAAAAGCCATCATCAGGCAGCAATTCCTAAATTGCCAACATGACAAGTAGCTGATATTAAGAGCAACTGGGCAAGAGAGGGAAGAAAAACTCTGCTGTCCCAAGACTGTCTCTAACAGTGGTATCTGAATGATTATGAACCAAGTTCTGCCGTGGTGTCGGACAGTTGAGGGTTTTTCCAGGTTGGTTCAGGAGACCCGCCCACAGTCCTGACCTCTGACCTCTTGTGTTCCAGGTGTTACGCCCGTCTGCACCCCCGTGCTGTCAACTGTCGCAAGAAGAAGTGTGGACACACCAACAACCTGCGCCCCAAGAAGAAGCTGAAGTAGACATTTGGGCTGTGTATGCCATCTTATGTTAAAATAAATGGTTGGAAAAAACCTGCTGACTGACTTCTGGTTTCATCAATCTGGATGTGTGCATCACCTGAGCATATGGAGTGAAGGGGTGACTGATGCTCTCAAGCAGCGTCACCCTCTGCTAAAGAAACTCAACTGAAGATAAGATGAACCAAGTTTTATGTGGACTGAAAATATTAGGAACAGCTTTGATATTAACAGTTCTTACTGAGGGAAAACAAAGATACATATTTAGCAAAAAACAGGTTCGTGCATGTATCAAACACATTCAGGAATTACTGAGATTTTGATCGTTTCCAGGTCTTGAAGAATTGGGGGGGGGTGTTCAGTTTCAAGACACAATCCTATCAGTTCAGTGAAATGTGCCACTGTGAAGAATGAGCCTTGTTTCTAGCAGGAAATAAAAGGCTGACCTTGTTGGTGATCAACAAATCAGGAAAGCATGTTTCTCCAGAGACCCTCAACCATCACTTAGAGACTTCCTGTGATGTACGCTATGAATTCATATCAAACATTTGTCAAGGTGGTAGACTGAGTTCAGGTGGGTTGATGGATACAAACATGAACAGGGAAGATTCAATTCCTATAATATGAGACTTGAAGTGTAGGAACCCTGCAGCTCTTCTGAAGGATCAAACAAAAGTGATTTGCACGACAGTTTTAATGCTGAACAATAGTATACAAACATGGAGCTCTTGTCTCACATTGTCAAATCCCATACAAACATCTCAGACCTGGAACCTCTGAGCTAAACGTCTTCAAAACTAACTTAGTCAAAGGTTCTCTGAGGTATTTTGACTCAAACCAGAAAGTTCAATGTGTCGGACACTGAGCTGCAATTCAAAACAACGTAGATCAACTTGATGGAGGTGAAGTTCAGCATCAGGTCGGCTGTGCTGCTTCCAGTGTGACCTGGTGCGTCTTTGGTTCTGCTCCCTCTGCTGCAGTTTGCAACATGAGGGAGGAAATGCAACACTTAACAACGGCCTCGTTCCAGAGCATTAACCTGTAGGGAAGTACACAAAATACTAGTCTAAAATCTCAAGGATACTACAACACAATTTAAAGGAGCACTAAGCAACCCATGACCTTTATTGACCTCTATTGGTGACCAGGAGGAATTGCAGCAACATGTATAGACCTCTCCTGCCCCCTCCAGGGAGGTCAAGGCCTGAAGCAGGGTGGGGGTTTGACCCCAGGTCTGCTGGTTAAAGGATGATCTCCATACTCGTTATGGAGGTATTGATCCAGTATTGACATAGCAGTATTGTGTAGTAATAATACACCAGAATGAGGCCGTTGTAAATCAGTGTGGTCTGTGTCCATGTGGTGCTGGATTGCTGGTAATCGTCTTATCCGGTTTCAAATGGATGAGAATGGGCTTTGGCAACGTTTCATCACCTACAAACTACAACTATGTGCTATAAACAGGCGTCTACGCTAGAAACATTATTGCTAACTCAACGATGCTTGCACCTTCTTTGTACCTAATATTACCGTCGTATGAAGAACTCGATAGTTTCAGGGCCAAGGAGCAGAGGACCGTGGGTCGTGTGCAGCAGAAGTTCACATACGAAGCAAATTAAGTACCAATTTACTAAAACTACTGCAGTTGTGCTTTAGGAACCTGGTGGTCTCGAGGTCACACGCAGTACTTCACATTGGCTGGCTCAGGGTTTCTGCAGAGCTCATGCGGTGATCGATGCTCTCTAGGGGGACTTGCTATAACGGCAAACGGTAGTGTAACACGGAAAAAGGACAAAAAGAAGAAGTCACTTAACACTCACAAAAGTAAACGAATACAACTTGGCACCAACATCGTCGAGTGCTTTTCTGTCCACAGAGGCTGAAAACCTCCCAATTCACCCGCCAGTTTCGCCGATCCCACAGAACAGGACCCTTCAGACGGTTGTTTCCCTGCTGACGTGGCTGGTGGAGGAGACAAACGTCCCACCCTGACTAGGAGCAGCTGATCGATGACCATGAATAATAGAGGACGTGGTGAGAAAGAAGAGTCCTCATGAAACATGGATAGAAAACAGTGATGCCCCGAGGAACGGGAGCAGACGCAGTTCGTTGGTGTCTAGACCCAGCTGACCCACCACCCTGACCCAGCCCGGACGCATCTCAGCCCTGAGGAACGCCACCAAAAGTCACTTTAGAGGTTGTTGTTGTGCAAAAACAGACATTTTAGGAACCCGCCACCATATTCTTTTCATTTGTAGTAGTTTTAAGTCATGAGATCTCACAAGGGAATGTGAACTCATAAGCTCGTTTGGACCAGAATAACCTGGTGACGTCATGTAGCTAATCAACCAAGCAGAGTGGACTGACCACACAGATAATACCTCAAAAATAATACAACTAAAACTAAAACAACTGAAAAGATCTTGGAAACTTTTGCAGAATAACATCCTAAAACTCAATTTTGGTGGAATTCCTCTTTGTATGTGCTAGGTGTTTCATTTTATCACCAATAAATCATCAACACATTCATTCTGAGACATTATTATAACTACCATAAACCAACCAGACCACCGCTACCAGCCTGTCAGCCTCTACCAGCCTCTACCAGCCTCTACCAGCCTCTACCAGCCTGTACTAGCCTCTACCAGCCTCTACCAGCCTCTACCAGCCTCTACTCTGCATTTCACATTGTGGCCACCGGGTCGATTTGGAGGGAAATCTGCTGGATTGCTTTATGGCACAAAACAGGAAGAGGGCGCTGTTCTTCCAGTGCTAACGGAGCTAAAGCTAAAGAGTTTCTGGCAACGGCAGATGGAGGAAGGAGAGAAAGGAAGATGGAGAAATCACTTCCAACATGTTGATCCTCTTCAGGAAAGACA
>OOFE01021676.1:10750-25329 GCA_900323365.1 Monocentris japonica | reverse complement strand
GATACTGTAGCTTTGGGTTTGGAGCAGGAGGGAGAGGAGGAGGAGGGGCGTGGCAGGGGGGAGGAACTGCTGGAGGAAGAGGGCATAGAATGGAAGTGTTTAGAGGTTTTCAGTTTTTCATGTTTGAGAGGGGGGCGTCTTTGGGACTCTCTGTTCTCTTGCAGCGGGTATTTCATCTCTTCATAAATGGCCTCACTCTGGTCAGAGTCAGAGTCAGGTGTTGTGGCCACGGGGGTGACAGGGTGGGGGGTGGCAGTCTGGCTGTCTCTGGTGAACACTTGTCCCACCATCTCTATATAGACTGGTTCATCCTCCCCATCCCCTCTCTGAGGTTGAGCCTCTGCTGCCTGGAAAGGCAGGGATGTGGCAGGAGGCACACGTGGAGGTGGGGGGTCAAAAGACAGCTGAGTGCTGGGGCTTCTCTTGGGCTTTAACGGAGGCACCTTCTTTCCTCCAATCTCTCCCGAGTCAGACTTCTTCATGGCTGAGGGAGAAAAAAGTAGAGTAGAGTCAAGTAGAGAGATCATTTACACTGTGGAATGTGCACCTAAATACACATTTCTTACCATTCTTCTTCTCTGAGTGTTTGGCCTGTGAATGAGTGGGCGGGGGAGGTGGTGGAGCCTCAGGAGGTCCTCTGGGGTCAGTGGAAGAGGAGCTGAGTCGAGTGCTGGGGTGGCGTTTGGGTTTGGCTGGGGGGCAGCGACCGCAATGTTGGGACTGGGTGTCAGAGTAATCCCCGTTCTCCAGACTCGTGTCCCCTGCACCCACAGCGTGGCAGGACTGCGAACGTGGTGCCATGGCCGAGGCACAGGAGTGAGGGGACAGGTCTTGGGAGGCTGGCATGGTCATGAAACCCATCCGGAAGTGTCGGCGGAAGGAAGCCAAGTCACGGGCTTTGCCAACAGTGGCTGAGGGGTCGTTCTGGGTGGAGCTGTGGTGGGGGTTGGGGTTGAGAGGTTCGGGTGAGAGAAAAACATTCCAGCAATCATAGTTAAATGAAGAACAGTCATTTACTATCCCTTTATGTTCTATCGCCCTGCTTCCCCACTCTCTTTTTTTCTTCAAATATTACCTTCAAAAAGCTTATAGTTCATTTATAATCCCATTCTTACTCTCTCTTACTCTCACAGGGATGCTGTTGGAGTCAGTGATAAGAGATTGGACAAGGCAGTGGTGCAGCAGCTGCACTGGAGGCCCCTCCCTCCTCAGCAGTCACATATCCCTCCACCTCTATCCCTCCACATCTGCTCCCCTCTTAAACACAATCAATTCGGAAATGACTTCCCTTGCCAACCCCCCCAAACCAAAGTGTACACAGTGTCACTGGAATTCCCTTATACTTTACAATCTCATCCCACATCTCTGCTCTAATGATAGCTAGAAGCATTTCATCTGTTACAATGGGAAGTGTTTTGTTTATGTACTTGACGGTTTATCTTTGAACACATGAAATCGTCACTGATATGAGCTCTCACAACAATGAATAAAATTTGAAAATGGAAAAATTGGAGAAATTATTGCAGTGCTAAACCTAAATGGGAACGTTTTGAAAATATGATTTGGAATTCTAACAAAATCAGAGAGAGCAGATGTCTGGGTTTGTCTGGGACCGTCTCAATTTGTCTGTCAAACCTGACTCAAAAATTTCCAGATAATTCCTTCACTGTTATATGCTTTCTGAGCATGCAAAACATTTTCCCTTCTCCTTCTATCCCTTAACACACATTAACACTATTAAATTCATGTACTTTCAACTGTTCATTAGCAGAAATAAATGCTTGCTTTATTATTTTTTTTAACGTATTAGTCCAGAGCAAAAGGTCAAAATATAAATACAGTGTTGAAGGTCATCATAACTGCATTCAAGATCCTCACATTAAGTCCATAAATTGTGTGTCTTCAAATTATTAATAAAACCCAGAATCAAATGTGCCAATCAAATGTGCGATTGGTTAAAGTAGAGCACAATTCAGGCATCAACTTCCAAGTTCACCAAAAGCTTACAAAATGGTCTTTAAGCCATCTTCGATCGAACAAGGCTCACTTGCTTACCGCATGTACAACAGAATTTTCATTAACATGGCTAAGTTACTAAGCTTCAACAATAGTGTCTGATGAGAGAAAAAAAGCATTTGCACCTGTACTGTGAATACCAGCAAAAGAAGAAAAACTGACTACAGAATTTACTGCAGCTATCACAGGTGCTCCACTGAGCATAAACCACAGATTAGTGCCATCTCAGTCTGATGCATTTCACAAGGTATCTGCTGATCACATCTCAGCAGAGGGATAGGGAACAAATCTGGCCATCTAGATCTATGTCTACATGCTTAGGATTGGAAGCATGCACTCAAATGCCTCAATCATGTGGTTATTGCGTGCAAATGATCCCTAAGTGCATATTTGGTTTGGTAGATCCACAGGGAGGGAGATTCATTGAATGCAACTTAAAAAACATGGATGGCAGGATATGACTATTTGCAGGTCATGCGGTGCTGCAGCATTCGGAGCTTGCAATTTCTATTCAACAATGCAAGCAGCGGAAGCAACATTGAGGCTGTTCATCATGAACACAGATGCAACTGTTTTCTTTTTCATCACATTACTGTACGTGAGGCGGTGTGTGCCTGCATATTTGTGCACATGTATGTGGTATGTGAACTCTGTGTGTGTGTGTGTGTGTGTGTGTGTGTGCAAGTATGTTTGTGTACTTTTATGCCTGTGGGTACTGTATGTGTGTCTTGTCATAATCGACATAGATACCACAAGGCCATATTTAGCTTAGGAAAGAGGCTGTGCTGCTCCTTCTAGCAGCTAGCGTTGCTCTGTTTTTGTTTCCTTACTTCCTCTTTCTTAATGCTCCCACCCACATTATGTATGGAAATGAAGAGATGACCTTTTACCCAACTGTCATGTCGAATAAAAGTACAATATTTAAATTCCAACAACAACAATAATAATGATAACAACAACAATAATAATAATATTTCTTTTGGCCACCAATGCCCCTTATTTAGAAACCCCCCTGCCATATTTCCAGTGATTGTCTATATGTAATTACCTCTGCTCCATCCTTGCTTTGTGTGTCAGTCCAGGATTTATTTGGCCATATAAATTTTAGGTATATCTAAATGATTTCTTAACTTAACAATGTGGAAAATATGCTTTTTTCTGTAATATTTTTTTCTTGCCTGTGTCTTCTTCCAAGTTTCATCACTCCAGAAGCTCTGCTATTCATCCCAACATGCATCGGAAAGAAACTGAGAGAAAGTGCATCACTGACTGGAGTGAGTGCCTGTCAATCAAACCTGTATAGGCCCTATAGGGCCATCCACTGCTCCTCTGTAGTCTTTTTAATAACACCTTTGATAGCTTATCTTTGGACAGACTCTTGAATATCAACTCCTCTTTAGAGTATGAGATATTCCCAAGTGTTTTAAGACTGTGGATAATATAGCTTTTGCTGAAGATATCTGGTCTAGATATTTCTGCCCCTAGCAGCTACTGTCCTATTTCTAATTTACCTTTTTTGGGGCAAAGTTTAACAGAAGGTTATGTTTAAACAGCTGAATGAATATCTCTGTAAGAATAATCCAATCTTTTTTAAGGTTAAAAGCTGATGTTGGCTATGTGTCTGTTCTGGTTCTGTTGGATGTTAGTGTCATATTTGATATACACACACACACACACACAGACACACACACACACACTACAAATAGGCAACTTGCACATATTTCCCACTTGCACCTTATTGCACACATCTCTTGTCTTGTTATATGTTTTTTTTTTTTTTTATTTTATAATTTATTATGTGAATTTAGATTTTATATTTTTGACTCGTTCCTTCTTACATTTTTGACTTGTTTTTCTTCTGTTAAATGTTGCACCATCAGATCAAGGCAAATTCCTTGTATGTGTAAACTTACTTGGCAATAAACCCCCATTCTGATTCTGATTCTGATTCTGATTCTGATATACAGAAACTGAGTTTATTCTGATACCACTGTAAGAAAACATGATAAAACAACATTTATTATTCTTTCCACTTTTGTGTGTTAACCATAAATTAAAAAATGGGCCACAATTTCTTGAAGTTAAATGACGATAACATAGTGATTGTCTTAGTCTGCCTAAAATTCAAGGGGGATGTTTTTTTACCCTAAACTGGACAATCTGACAATCTGAAATCTGGGAGTCATTTTAGACTCCTACCTTAACTTTACAGTTTATTTTAGTTCATTGACAAGGACTGCCTTTTTCCATTTATGAAGCATGGTTAAGGTCAGATTTTTATTTGAACACAGCAGGGTGAGGAATGGGAATGCTTTCATATCCAGCCGCCATGACAATTTTAATGCATCCTATTTGTAACCTCCTAAAATATAAAATGAATGACCACAAATCTTTCAGAATGCAGCAGCCAGGGCTTTAACCAAGTCTGAAAGCCATGAGATTCACACGTTACACTTTGGAGGACAAATCCATGTATGTAGTTAGTGATTCAATACAGGAAAGATAACTTTACAATACAATATGATTGATACAATATGATTTGCTACAACACAATTCAATTTGATTCTGTGCCATGAATAGTGCAGAAGTGCAGAGTTTATTTGTTATGGTGGACTTATTTTGACTCTGTTTGGGAATCAACAAAATGGTAGTCATGGTAATCAACGAAAACAAATGTTTGTCCATTGTCCATCTAACCAATTCAAAATTATCCAAAGATTTCTGACCAGTTGCACGTTTTACTTTGACACATTATGTGCCATTGTTTGGTATTTCGCTGGAGCCTGACAACATAAACTTCCCCTCATTTTACTTTCTTTCAGCAATGGGAAAACTAACCTACTGTTAGAAATATGAAAATCTTCCATTCCACAAAAAGAAAAAAAGAAGAAAAAGAAACAAAGCCTAGGGCTAATTATAATGTAAAACATCCAAATAAAAATACTGTGGAAGTGACATATTTTTGTAAATTAAACAGATTGTGGCGGATTGCATTGATAGAATAAAATGCAATGGCAGGACACGACTACTTATTGTTAGTTTGTGGTTGACATTGCAATTGCATAACTATCATGAGAAACCAAAGTCTACAGAAAACTTTAATTATCCAGTTTGACAGCTTTATCTTTTATTGCCGGTAGATGAGTTTGAATGCACGATCACTTCCAAATCCTTGTTTTGAGCTGTCAAGTCATTCGCTGAATATTCCCACATCAAGTGAACGCAGCATAAACAGTCACATTCAGAGAGTAGGAGCAGAGTGTGACATGGAGGGAGAAATCGTTAATCTGGTCCTGTATCTTTGCATATCTTTGAGCAGCCATATCTTACACTGCTAGATTGGGTAATTGTTTCACCCCCAGCATATGAGACTGAAGCCATGATATTAGGCCCTAAGAGGTACAGAAACACCATATCTATCATGCCTCTTCATCTGGATGGCTGTAGCATTGTCCCAAATGTTTAAATCAAATCAAGTCAAATTTATTTGTATAGCCCTTAATCACAGTTACAGTGTCAAAGGGCTTCACAATGCCCACATTACATTACAGTCATTTAGCAGACGCTTTTATCCACAGCGACTTACAATAAGTGCATTCAAGGCAGGTACAATAACTACTAGTCACTAGAAATCGTAAGTGCATTTCCTTCCTAAAAAAGCATCTAAGAGCAGAACCAGTGCTAAGGTAAAAGTGCAATAAGTTAGCTACCTACTTTTTATTTAAACAAATGAGACAAATAAGTGAAGCATATAAGCTAGTGCTAGGAGGAAGGGTCAGGGTATGAAAACAATGAATGACAACACACGACACCCCCCCAACCTTAGACCTTCGCAGAGGACAAGGAAGAACTCCCACAAAACCTTTCAGGACAAAATGGAAGAAACCTTGGGAGGGACTACTCAGAGAGGGTTACCGCTACCAGGACGGTAGGTAGGTACCAAGTTAAGACGTCGGCATGAGGCTGCATTCTCACCAGTCTCTCAGCATGCACATCAAAAACATTTCCAAAACTGCATTATTCCTTTGAAATATAACAAAATTCTGAGATACTCTTTCCTTCCCTGATACTGAAAGGCTGATACATTGCTGTATTACATCAAGACTTGATTACTGCAAAGCACAACTCTCTGGTGCTTCTGATGCCTCCATCAAAAACCTACAATTGGTCCAAAATTCAGCCGCCAGGCTCCTGACAAGAACAATTACATTTTGCCATATTGCTTCAATCTGATGATCTCTGCACTGACTTCCTGTTATAAATCATTCAGACTGCAAGTTGCTTCCTCTAACCTATTAATCATAGCATGGCCTTGCACCTGGAAATGACATGCTACACCCATACCAGCCCGTTCATACTCTGTGGTCACAGAATACTGGTCTATTATCCAGTACAAGATTTAATAAAACCTCAGTTGGCACCAGGGCTTTCTCCCACTAGTCAACACTACTGGGAATAGTCTGTCTGCCCATATGAGAGCAAGAGAAACAGTCTGTGTTTTTAAAACTCACCTTTTTACCAATCAGTATCTAAAAAAAAAACACTTTCAATGGTGACCCTGCCCTGTTCGTAACTATCACCGATCATGTCCTGTTCCTCACCTCTGCTGCTCTACCCATGCCTGGCTCAGCTTTCATCGCTCAGTGTGTCGTGCTGTACCACTCTGTCACGATGCTGCTCTCTACCTCCAACAGAAGTGCCTAAACTTACCGCTTTGAGTCAGTCAGCACTGGACTTTTCTTTTGAACATGCTTTATTGTTGGTATTTATATTCTCCCTGTCCTCTGCTACACAAACATAATGTGGAATATGGTCAATTATAGGTGATTCGCTAATGGACTGTACATCCCTCCTCCCTCCCCAACACATGTTCAAATACACATGTGCAGCACACACACTTTTCACAACTTCACTGGTGTTCACTGTGTTAAGATGTTACTGCATTGTTGTCGCCTGTTTTGTTTTCCACTTGCCAGCTTTGTAGTCCACTTGTATTGGTTCATTCTATTATTCTGTTACGGTTTTATTCTTTTTACTTTAACTTCTTTGTTTGCTTTCTTCACTGTCCTCGATGTCTGGGTAATGTATTTGATTTTATTGGATTCTAAAATCACATAAAACTATACTGGTTGGTTTACACTGGCTTTCCATGTGGGCTAGATGTTACTCACATTTTTTAATAGCCTACAAATATTATTTTGTATTGATCTACATGCATTTCAGATTTAAAAAAAAAAGTCAGCACAGCCTCTACAAACTTCCTCAGAAGATTTGCTTAAGTGAGAGACAACTTATTATATTATTATTATTATCATGATTATTATTATTATTATTATTATTATTATTATTATTATTATATAATGTTTATTGCGCTTGACGATATAGACATTAAACTCTTTTCATATCACCATATCATCCTCCCTGAGCCTGCTGAAGCACTCTAAGTAGCTTAGCAGTTGACCAGGTTTCTCCTCGGCTTCTCGTTGAGGCCTAGTATTGCAGATTTCACCAACATTGTAAGTCTGGGGACTTTTCTTGCTCCAGCTAATCCCGGTGTCGAGAAACAAACCGCATCAATCGCCTCAAAACATGTACACGAGCCGTGGCGAAATCAGCGCAGTCCTCAAGGAAACCAGCAGAGGGAGCCGTCTGCTACTAAAAGCATCTGTGTGGACCAGAGAGGAGAGAGGGGAGGGAGGGGATGCTCTCCAAGCTATCCACCCGTGGTTAAATCAGTGATGTGCTCACACACAGGGAGCACCAGATGCATTATTTAGTCACCCCCATGCTTAATGAACGCTCCCCTTCTCAATAATTTAGCAGCTGGATGAGAATTATAGCAACACATAAAAAGTCGGTACTCCAATTAAGTAATGTAACCATGATGTGATGAATGGAATAAAGAGATGTGTGGATGGATGTGTCAATAAACCGGTAAACACGAGGCTCTACGCAGCCACCGGGAGAGAGAGAGGGTTTGATTCATGAATTTACTTGATGTTTGTCAAAGGACCCTCCAGTCCCACCGCATCCTAAGAACGATCACGGATAACACAGTAAACCTTGAAAGATTATTTCCAAAGTGGTCCTTGAGCGATAAAGACAGAGAGAACGAGAGTGTGATTGATCGGATTTACTCGATAATCATTAAGAGAACAGAAGCTCCAGTCAGTCGACACCTTCGAGAACAGAAATCTAAAACTTAGCAAGGATGACAAGGTTTAAAGGCTTATTTCCACCGCGGTCCTCGAGAGAGAACAAGAAAGAGACAACAAGAGAGTTTGACTGAATTTACCTGTGAATCATCAAATAAGCAAGGAGAGAGAGAGAGAGAGAAAAGAGAGAAACAGAGCTAGAAAGAACAAGATACCCAGAAAACATTTTGATTGATGATTGAACATGATGATTGATTAGAGGTTAATATGACGGCCGACGCTGAAAACATCTGTAGCCGTCAATAGCTGCTAGCCGCATTGTCTCGCCAAATTGGGACCTAAATGTCTTTCTGGTATCAGTTCAAAGTTGTTTTTCGATATCATATTGTGAAAATCTGGTGTGCATTTGGGTTGATGTTGAACCTAACTGGCAAACTTGAATGGTAAAGAAGGAACTCAAACATTTTAATGAAAAATATAAATGGCAATAGTTTTCTTTCATCCATCACCATGGCATTCATGCTCAAGAGAAATGCTTGCAGAACTAAAACTCCAGGTAAACCTAAGGTATTGCACCACCTCCTGCACATCACCATCCACCAAATGCTTGTTGGGTATGAATGGAAGAACCGAGGGGTCATGTGACACTGGACTCACACTCTAGCTTGTCCTCAGGACGCCCACCCTCCAGCAGCGAGAGGTAACACACGATGTCCTTAAGCTGCACCGTGTCCAGAGGCCTGGGCAGAGTGGGCACCTTCAGAGGGGTCGACGTGCCTTTGATCAGCTTCAGCCCTGCAGGGAGACCAAGAAGAAAGGTCAAAACATCCCCCACAATGCCTCTGGTGTTAGCTCAGTGACCCACTGGGACAGGAGGCCTGACATCAGTCATACAGTCAGATTGATTAGTGGTGTGGGTGGTGTCCTGCTCGCCAACATGCAGCTGAAAATCGATGTGGTGATATTTATGGGATGGATGTCTTGGCCTTTGTCATGAGGCCAAAACTAGACATCCATCCCATAAATATCACCAGGGTGATTTATGGACAAACATCCCATAAATCGACGTGGTGTTATTTATGGGATGGATGTCTAGTTTTGGCCTCGTGACAAAGGCCAAGACATTGACACACTCACTCAGAGTGCTCCTATGTGCTTAAAGGAACCTGAAGGAAAACATTTTAGTAGTAGTTAGTTGCTACCAGGCATGCTAAAGCACATTGTGTAGGATGATGCTAGTTTTCCATGATCTCAAACTCATCACATACTGCACCAAAATACAGATTGCAACTGAACCTGCTACTAATCTTCTTGTAACACAACAGTAATTTCATCAAAGAGAAAATTCCTTTAATCTCGTGGTCCTCTCTTCACAGCCATAAACTCTCAACCAGTTGTTTTGGAAAATAAACCCTTCAGTTATATAACGACAATACAGGCAGGCGCTCTTGTGTTTGACCAAACAGAGATCAGTGGTTGATGGTAGACAGCTCTCATTAGCTCCTCTATCTGCACTGAGCTCAACAACAAGGGCAGGCTGGGGTGGTTGGTTACCAAAACCGGATCAATGAGAACCAATTAACACGTGAGGCTGAGCCGGTCCCGTGCCTCACTGTGGGGTAAATAGGGCAGACAACTGAACAGGAACTGATGTGTCATGGAGCGCTGTACGGAAAATACTACAAAATGATGCAATGATTGATTTGAGGTTTTAAAGAGTATTAGAAGTACTGTTAAAATGTACTCAGAGTAAAAATTACTGAGGTAAAAGTTGCTTAAAAAACATTGTCATGTATGATCTCTCCCATGCAGGATAAACTCCTGGCTGTACCTGTGACTGAATGCTTCCTTGACTTACGAGCCATGATACGTCCTCAATACCACGGCTTGTTTGCACAGCCCAAGCTCATCCTAATGTTACAGATGATGTTTGTATTGGCAAAAAACTTAGCTTCGAGTCCTTCAAGTCCTTCGAGTCCGCTGCTTGTCAGCACTCTTGATAACAGAAGAGCTTACAATTCAATAGTGCAGGTGATGGTATTTGATGCAGGCGCAGGTTTGCCGTTACATGAATCGACTTCCTCAGGTAAGGCATCGCATGCACCTGGTCACCCACCATCCACTGCCATATTAGCTGAGTGCTTCTTTGTGGAATTTGGGGCTAGCAGAAGATTATAACTAATCTCATGCTTCCTGCCTGCACCCGAGGCGTTCGCTTTGGTGTCAGTTCTGTCGGATGTTTGCTCTAGGAGGGGTTTTTTTTGTAGCGGTGATAATTTTGGTTCTGGGCCTGGTCCCTGTCCTAGTTTCAAATCCATTTGCAATTCATTTTAAGATGCTTAGACCATAATATGAGGACTAATTGTTTGCATTTTCATCATAATCTGTGTGATCAGAAACACAGAAAAGCAGGAAACAAAGCAGGAAAAGTAATTTTCAGTTGTAGATGAATGGGAGTTAAGAGTCCAAAAAACTGAACTCAAATATTGAATAACCACATCCCATAAAGGTGCGTGAAGATGTGCTGTGGTTCCCGAACTGAGAGAAGATATTGAGATGTGGAGGATTTACACTGGAGGGGATGATGTCAAATCAGGTGGACATCAACCACTTTAGCACCTGGCCCACTAGGCAGAGAGCCAGGGAGAGGGCGAATCGTTGAAGCCAAGTCTCATGGATGCAGGAGAGAGTGGTGCATTAGGGACCTGACCCAACACACACTCAAGTAAATCTAACGGCGGTGAGTTAAAGGTGCTCCCCACAAGAGACATTAGTATAATTATTGCCAAGAAGACTGGCAGCCTCTAGCGGCCTCTACACTGTATTCTATATGGTGTGCCACCGGGTCGGATTTGGTGGGAAATCTGCTGGATTGCTTCACGGCACAAAACAGGAAGAGGACGCTGTTCTTCCAGCGCTAACAGCGCTAAAGCTAAAGAGTTTCTGGCAATGGCAGATGGAGGAAAGGAAGATGGAGAAATCACTTCCAACATGTTGATCCTCTTCAGGAAAGACAAAGGCGCCAGGGAGGGGGAGGGGGGGACAGGAAGCAACGGGGCTTATGGGAAATGTAGTCTTAATTTGGAGACTACATTTGTAACAATACCACCAATCGTCTTGACCATGGTCTCATTTGTTTAAGGTATCACCATTATGTTGATGTTTATTGAATTGTATTTTCTTCAGCCACCAAATATAGATTTGATCCAATCTGGGGTTTGACATTTCAATGACTCAATTAAAGGAGCATTGAGTACGATTTTTACTGCCCCATCGCACAAATGACCATATTATATCTGCGAGGGGTTGATAGGGTTGTTGATCAATACCAATGTCTCAACACACACACACACACACACCCCAACCCCTTGAGCTTTCAACTGCTCACAGATGGAGGATGGTGCTACGAATGAGCGACATGATATATCACCTCTTCACCAGACTTCTGTTGGTCTGTTGGATTTCTACTCTGATTAGCTAGCTTACTCCTTTTATTGTGAAAATATGACTTTTAGATTTCTGTCCACTCCAGGCTACGGTAAGCAGACAGAGACCTCTCGATGTTGTTTCAGCTCCTCGGTCTCCGATGGAGGGTGATAAAAGTCATAAATTACTGAATGCCCCTTTAAAAAACTGCTGTAGCTGAGTGAAGGCTTTAGCTGATGTGGCAAGAACACGTCGTAGGAAATAGAATAAGAGATGAAAACTGGCTTCAGGCTGCAGACAACACAGGCTGCTCCTATCTTCCCAGTACATCTGTGAGTACAAGTGCATAACCTCGGGGTTTGTTTGGGTAATGATCCTGTTGTACACTTACCAGAGACTCTGGGTTTGTCGGACGACGAGGGACTGGGTTTGGGTCCCTTGTTGCTAAACGACAGGAAGAGGTGCTGACAAAACTCCTCGGGGAGCTCGCTCTCCAGGAATGTCTGCATAAACACCTTGAAGCCCTCAAAGTCAATCTCCTAAAACGACACACAGCGCATGGCGGTTCGTCTCATTTATCACGGGAATGTTCCAAGATTTCCACACTCAGGATGCCTTTATTTACAGTACATGCCTCACATGTATGTATTTTATTCTTTTTAAATTATGGTATCATGTGTTTCTAACCTATAGTCTTATAGCTTTGACCATTTTTGATTGATTGGTTGGTTGATTGGTTGAATCTGTAGCTTGTCACATGTTTACAGGTACAACTATTCAAGTTAAATTAATAAATTAGTGTGGAATCTCTTTTATCATGAATTCTGGCAGTGCTATGATATGATATGATATTGTGTTTACTATATTTTACGAACACAGAGGAAGAGGAAGATATATATAAAACACTGTAAATCAGCAACATTCCCCTGTGGGTAGTTCTTTGCTGATGGACTCTCACGTCTCCCAGAAGTGCAAAGTGTCTCATTTAATAAAAAACGATAAATGAACAAGCATCGTTTTCGTCATTTTTTCTGCTTCGTGGCTGTTTGAGTTGAGTCGAGTTGAGTCAAACAAGGAACTATCAACACTCAGCGAAAACCCACCAGCGGTAAATCTGAGAGAGGAAGAAACAGCAGTTACCTGGCTGAGGATTTCCTGCTTCTACAGCATGCAGCATTGAAGAGAGAAACATGTGCATGTAGTTTCATGTATAATCAAGCACATCTCACATTTAGACTATCGAATTATCGACCAATACACGTTAAATATTATAGAGAAACTAATGTTGCATTAAGATTATTATTACTTTCATGTACTGTCTTAAAAATAGTGTACATACATGAGAATGAAAAATACAAGCAAGACGGATAACTAGCTCTGTGATTACCACAAGAGATTGTAATCTAATCAAATCTAGCACACGGAAAGCAGTGCATTATGGGAACTATCAGCAGGGTTGGATCAGATCGATTGGCTGAAACTGTCTTGTTGTATAATACCATATAAAGCGTACGTACCTCCTCTGGGTTGTATTTAGCCAACACTCCATCTCCGTGGAACTCCTGGAGCACGTCTTTCAGCTTCTTGGTGGAGTCTACAGGGAGACATTGAACACAACACACTGTATTTGTGTACTGTAGTCTATACGTCAATGTGTTTCACTGATTTGGCGTCCTCTCTGATGGCAGAGCGTGGCAGCGAGTGATACTGATACTGATACTACACAGACATTTGGTAGAAGATCATAGTGTTCTGATATACTGACACTCAGCAAGAACATATGTGGGGATTTTAGATTTGATGAAGCAAATGTGAAACACGTTGTTTGCTCCAAATTATTTTCTTTGCATTTTGAAAATTGACAAAGATAAATAAAGTCTGTCTTTGAGTGATCATGTGTGCAGCCAACCAACAGTTTTCTTTATGGATGTGGTTTTCCTGCACTTTGCCAGCACCTCTCCTACACGCTGATTGGATTGTATATTTGGCTTGGATGCAGTATCATGATCCCTGCAGGCTGGAGTTGGATTTGCACCCCCGGCCCACCAGCTTGAGAGGCAGATCGGTGTGCAGCCCACACCGATCGGCCATAAGCTCAGAGGGGCAATGAGGGGCAGTGAAGTAAGCTCGGTTGATTGATGATGAGCAGGGGTGTTACATCACCTGACATCACCAAATCACTCCATTGGGTGATTTGGTATGGTGAATGAAAGGGAGGGGAATGGTAGTTAAGAGATGCCCAACTTTTCCAAACTCTTATCCCAAAACTGCAAAACTGCAGCAGGTGAAATATATCCATGATGTGTACCTGCTTTGGTTGTCTCTTAAACTCCCATTACAGGGCAAAGCTGACTTTTCGTACTGCCCACACTGAATTCAGATCAGATTGTCTTTGATTTCCAAACAATCCCAAGAGAAAACAGACCAGACGACAAACGAACGTGTCGCATCGGAGTGTGTATCATCATCATCATCATCGGCCATCATCATTAGCACATCATCCACATGAAACCATTATGGAGTGGAGTGATTATGTACTCTCTGGTTGCCTGTCAGCCTCATCATGCACAGCTGAGGCTAATGACTGAACCGCTGCGTGCCACGCGGTAAACAGAGGACGAGCTTCTGAGGTTCGCCATCACACATTGTGCATTGAGGATCTACATTGGCTTGAGTGATAAAAGAACTCCCCTCCTGTAAAGCAGCACTCTGCTTACCAACCCACATCAGCAATCACGTCAAATACAGAGAATCTCTAATTGCTTCGGTGCCCGGCTCGACGCACGGCCATTAAAATGTTATGAGAGTGTGCACGGCTCAGTTTAATGAGAAGGGAGGGAGAGATCGAAGAGGGGGATGAAGGAGGGGAGGCGACGCGATGCCTTTTGTTGTGGCTCGGAGAAGGGGATATTTTATAACCTGTGGCTGCTCAGAGCACAAAGACTCGCCCTGAGCTCGTTGAAACATGATTATCCAAATCTG
>OOFE01021675.1:0-12500 GCA_900323365.1 Monocentris japonica | reverse complement strand
AAACAAATTCACATAATAAATATAAAAAAAAAAAGACAAAACATATAACAAGCCAAGAGATGTGTGCAATAAGGTGCAAGTGGGAAATATGTGCAAGTTGCCTATTTATAGTGTGTGTGTGTGTGTGTGTGTGTGTGTGTGTGTGTGTGTGTGTGTGTGTGTGTGTGTTGGTCCAGGTGAGGCCTACGAGGAGCCCAGGCTGACCTGCTGGTATGGAGAGTTGCCTTATACGTACGCTCGCTCCACCATGGCTGCCAACACACAGGTGAGATAAACACATTATAACCTCCCTACCACCAAGACCCAAGGGGGGTGACACATGTACTTTGGTCACACAGTATTTCCCCCACATTCATTTTAGAGCGGTGGCTCACTTTGCTTTTCTTTCTTGTTCTCTTTCTTGCTCTTTTTTATCTTTGTATCTTTCTTTCATTCTTTTGTTGTCTCTTCCTCATTTGCTGTGTTTTATCGTGGGGGAGGACTATGGATCAGTCTCCTTCCATACAGTCTTCTGTTCATTCATCTGTCTGTTACACACGATGTCTCAGAGAGTGCTGATTGGATTTTGAAGAAACCTATAGAAATGATGCATCTCACCACTAAAATTATACTGATAAGCTAAAGGATGAAGGCACTACAATTACAGGTCAAAACAAGGTGACACATTTGTTACTGATTGGGGGGCTGCATCATTCGTGGAGGATGACATATGTACTGTTGCCTCGCCTTTCATTTGTTGTTTCCTTCTGTTTTTTTCCCTCATTTTCACTCTGTTTCTCTTCCCAAAACAGTGGCACCCGTTGCTGTTGACCCTTCGCGAGGCGGTGGAGCTGGTGAGCGGACACACCTTCAACTCCCTGCTGTGCAACCTGTACCGGGACGGCCACGACAGCATCGGCTGGCACAGTGATGACGAGGCCTCCCTGGGTACCAAGCCCACTATCGCCTCCCTCAGCCTGGGCGACACCAGGATGTTCAGCCTCCGCAAGCAGCCCCCACCAGTGAGAAGCATGGGTGGGATTATGGTAGCTCTTGACTCCGGTCTAGCATGACCCAAACTACAGCACAAACTCAAACCAAGCCCAAGCTGTGATAGCTTTTTGTGAGCCCACATCTACCCAAAATATTCTGTCCAAACTCACACCAAGCCCAAGGTATGATAGCTTGTTGTGAGCAAAATTGCAATCTCAAAATTGGTAGTGATTCTCCAATATAACAATATTTTTCAACAAGATTTTTGAAAGTCTGTCAACCCAAACGTTATTTCAGTGTTAGGTGTACTAAGCAAAATGGGGAAAATGCACTTTACAAAAGTTGAAAACAATTAAAAGGAGTTCTACTTGCATAATAAATAATTATATTGAAAATAAAATGTCAAAACAGACTAAAAGGCCAACAGCTACCAAAAGCAGAAATTATTCTCTACCATTTAGTTATTTCCTGACTCTGATTTCCTTTCCTGATTTAGGTTATTTAGTTAGATTTGTTCAAATTGGCCTGGCTAATAGGCAAGGAGCTTATCTCCTGCTTCAACTGCTTCAGCTGCATGGGGGAACAGAACAACAGAGGTAGAGAATATGGCAGAGGGAAGCCAGGGTGAGTTAGGACTGGGACGTACTAAGATGAGGACAGATGGGAGGCTTAAGTTGGAAACATGGTGTTTAGACTGACAGGAGTATTTAGAGGGCTGATAGTCATCTGTTGGTTAAAGTATACACTTCTTAGGTGGTAGGCTTCATTAATCCTGATGTAGATGACTTGTGTTGACACTAAGTAGTGATATGTGGGTAACTTTGTACTTATTGTGTATTTGTGTGTGTGTGTGTGTGTGTGTGTGTGGCAGGAGGAGAATGGCGACTACACCTACATGGAGAGGATTCGGGTGCCTCTGAGCCATGGAACACTACTGCTGATGGAAGGAGCCATGCAGGATGATTGGCAGGTAGGCTCCGCCAATCAAACACAAGTGCCCACCCAGGCGACACCATATATGATGTGGTCCCTCGTTCACAATTGACTTATGCTGTTTTGCTGCCCTCAGCGGTTTTCATCAACAACTATACATAAAAACAGTGATCCCATCTACCCTTGGACACTTAAATAGTCATACACTGAGAAACTCTTCTACCTCAGCCAGGTGGGTCAAGTGAGGATGGGGTAGACGGACATGAGAAACAGCTTGTGCGTGTGCGTGTGCGTGTGCATGTGCGTTCAAGGAGCTCAGAGTCCGATCCTGACTGACAGGATGGATGGAGTGGCCTAGAGAGAAGAGCAGAGCTTCAACATAATGAGAGCCATTTGTTCTGCACTCAGCGGCGGGCATATGGGTTTAAATGGGTGCATGAGAGAGGATGTTCACGTGTGTGTGTGTGTGTGTGTGTGTGTGTCATTGTGAGGGAGTGAGTGTGTAGTAGGTTTCTATTCAAAAGAATGGGGTTTCACTCGACAGCAATGCAATATATTCCCGACAACAAAATGTTTTCAGCTTTTATTAGGGTCTGTGGATAAAAGATATACTTCTGTCTAATATAGGATGCCTGTCGTTCACAAGTGAATTCATTTCACTCAGTTGGATAGAGAATGCATCACAGAAAACATGAAGCCTTAATTTGGATTGGTCAAAGTTTCTGTTTTAGCATTTTAGTTGAGTGTTTTCATATCAGTGTTCACATTACGTTATGTTTTGCTTACTGCCAATCACCTGACACCCACAGAGAGAAATGTAAGCTCAGCCAGCAAATAATCCCTCAAAAGCATGTCTCCTTCGTTAACCGGGACAGCAGTTCATTTCAAGGCTCGACAGCATAAAGTTTTTATTTTAAAAACAACGAAAACGAGTAAATCTTAAAAATCGAATTTCATGCATTGCAAAGTGATTGGGGGAAATGCAAACTAGGCGTAGACAGAAGTTAATTGGCTATAACTCTAAATGACATCGGTATTCTCTTTGGATTAGTAAATCAGTAAAAAGTCTTCAAAATACCTGGTGTGTGTGTGTGTGTGTGTGTGTGTGTGTGTGTGTGTGTGTGTGTGTGTGTGTGTGTGTTAAAAAGTGAGCAGAGAGAGGTGTTGTAACGATCAGGTAACAGAAGCTCTCTACAGTAATGCCCATCTGATAGCCAAGGAGAGGAGGTTTTCTCAGTCAACAGTCAACATCTGTCTTATAGCAGCCATGTGAAACATCAGTCAAACAATGATTAGATATTCAATGATTGAAAGAATTTAATGTTGTCAATTAATTAGACATGGAGGGACAATCCAAGTTAGTATACTGTATGTGATGAGGACTATCTAGGGATGTCAAGCTAACTTCTATTCCCCTGACAAACCCAACTAGCTCTGCTATCAGTGGAGCAAGTGCATCTAATGAAGACAGCAGGGGATGGTATGGATTTTTAGTGTAAACATGTAGCAAAAAAAGCCAATAAGGGTAAAGGAAAGAGAAGGGCGATTAAGAGTCACCCAGCTCAGGAAACTTTACCACCAAAGCTGAAAGAAATCCAAGCGTCAACAACCAAACTACGACAAATCACAGACGGCACAGCAGCATGGGCTCCAAAACGTATCCAACAGGGACCATCTAAAGCAGTGGTGTCCAATCATGTGCCATGGAGGGCTGAGAGTCTGCAGGTTTTCACTCCAACCAAAGACTACAGCAGGTGATTTCACTGATTAACACACCTTCAACCAGAGAGGAGGGACTTATCAGTGAAATCACCTGCTGTAGCCCTCCATGGCACATGATTGGACACCACTGATCTAAGGGCAAACTGGTTTTATTAATCAAACAAAAGTAGGGTGATGGCGCTCGGCTGCAGCAATGCGTACTGCAAATCATCACAATGCAGATACACAACTACTCAACCGAGCGCCATGAAACCTCTCACACCACTACAATCTGCAGCGAAGAGCTTTCATCAAGCCGCTCCAGACCCCTACTCACACACACACACACACACACACACACACTCACACACAGCCCGAGCACACGCACAGCCACACTCATTATTACTCTGACACAATCATAAAAATGACCAACTTGAAGTCTTGCAGCTGAACATTGTACAGGATATCAGTTCAACAGTGCCATCGGAAATGTGCAAGAACACAGTATTATTACCAGTGTGTATTCTTTTGAGCGCTGCGTGCGAGTGTGTACATGTGAAGTGTGTGTGTATGCATGTGTGTGGAGACTGGGGTCTGTGTGTAAGGGTGCTCTAGTGCAGTAGTCCGTGGGAGAGCTTGATGAAATGCCTCCCCATACTCAGGGTGCCATGCGATCAGCACAGCGCTCGTGCACAAACACAGTCTAACCTCTCCATCTCCGGCCTAGTGGCCCAGCGTCCAACCCCGACACAGGACATAAGGAGAGAACACAGTTAGCAACACTCGTACCGCTGGCTAAAAACGAAAGACAGCCGCTTACACTGCTGATCAAGGCCTCCAGACATGTCCTGGAGGCCGACGTATGAATTCTATAACAATTAATCTCACAACATTTACATTTCTCTGATGCTCTTATCCAGAACGATTTACAATGTGTGTGATAAGCTTAAATTCCTACATCACCATCATTAGAAGGAACGAATAGTAAGGACTGCAAGGGTTAGAGTGACCTGACAATAGATACCAAAATGATCCTGTGAATGAAGGATGATGCATGATAGTGGGAAGAAAAGGACAAAAGAGCTGAGGACAGAAGTAAAAAGGATTATTTTTTTGGTAAATCTTATTTGTAAAACCTCTCCGCAGCTTTTCCCTGCTAGGAATGGGAGGTGTTAGTGAATTATTTATTATTAAAGTTTAGTTTAGCTTAAGTATTAAGTCTTATTCAATAATAACAGCCTATGTTTATATGGCCATATGTCTATTTGTCCACTCTCACCTTGCTCATCTTGCTCTTACTGTCAGCAGTGAGGAAGGACATGTTGTTGATCTCATTCATCACCACAAAGTTCTGCTCTTCCCTCTTGAAGTTCTGGAAAGAGCAAAGTGCGACAGAATGGTTTGAGAAAGAGAGAAATGTGCTGGACGACCAAGGAGCAAGCAAACTCAGTGAGAGAGAAAAAGACCCCGGGCAGAACGATAAAGAGAATGAGAGAAAACCACACTCACATGAGATTTGGACCAGAAAATGAAGACCTCTCCCACCATCCTGAAGAGCTCCTCGGCGTCTGGGTCTGGACAGGTCAACCACCTCGCCCTGAACAATGACAGCAATGACAGCAATAAAGCAATAGCAATAAAGTGCAGTCCACCTTAGGATGGTTGGAGTCAGTTCCTCTACCTGTTGTTGTCCACGTAGCGGATGAGCAGAGGGTAGAGGGCGTACAGGTCTCGACACAGCACAGCAAACTCATCTCTGATGGTCCCGTCTTCGCTGTCCACCTCCGACTTGCCCTCCATGCGCAGCTGCTCCTCTTCAGCCACCACCTTCCCTGAGCGCTTCTTCAGCTTCTCCATGGTGGGGATGAAGTGGGATTTGAGCATCTCCGGCATGGCCCTGCTCACAATGGGCTGGGCGAACACTGGGCACAGGGTACACAGCAATCAGTGGTAATCAGCAGCAGTAAAAACAAGCAGTTTCATTCCAAAATGAGATGAACACCATTCATCTCACACAAAATGAACACCATTTTGAAAAAGTGTTGTTTACTCTCATAAAATTATTGCTGGCATGAAAGTAAAACTCATTACAGAAGCTTATTTAAGTTGTTAGCTATGTCAACACCATAAATAGCAACATTTTTGATGTTCATCTGTATTTTTAAAATATTGAATGATACATATTTCCCAAAATGGAAATATAGCAATTTGGAACAAACGCCTTCACAAATAGAATTAATACAGAATCATAGAAGATCGCATTCTGAAAAAATAAGGCCTTAATTATCAAAACTAAAGCATCCTCCTATATAGAGGCTTTGCAGTTGTGTCACAAATCTGCAACCAACCATCAATTCCCAGTCAAAAACAGCCCAGAAATCAACCATGTATTCAGTTCTGTAGAGACGGTCAAGTTGTTCACAGCCACTCTGGAAGAGCTGAGGACCTCCACTACGGCACTACACCACCTGTGTGTTACGTCACCTGAAAGCCCTCTATTTTCTAATTGTGAAATCCCTGCTCACTAACCTGCCAATCTCTTCATCCAGGAGGCCTCATCAATACCCAGGTTGTTGACCACGATCTTCATGATACTACCCAGCAGGTGGTTGAGCTGCTCGGAGGTGACAGAGGTACAGATCTGGCCCTCCTGCTCGGGGAAATTCTCTGGGCCCCTCTCCCACCAGCGGGGAAGGTAGTTACACAGCATGGGCAGGGTGATCTCAATCACATGGGGCATCTCAGTGTAGCGAGCCCCAGACTCGGCCAGGTCACTGATCTCCTTCATCAGGATCTCCAGCTCTGGGATGTCAGGGCAAAGCTCCTCCACATGGTTGGGGAGACCCAGAACTGAGGGAGGAAAAGAGGGAACACTGAATTATTAACTCATCCTTAAAGTTTTAACCCCAATAAAATATAAGGGGTGATTTTGTGCTGAGAAGGAAAGTAAGACAAAATGCTAAAAACCCACTGGATCTCTCTCTAGGAGTCTTGGTGGTATAGACAGAAAATGTGTTGAACTCGTTGAGGACTGGCTCCAGGAAGGCCACTGGCATCGCAGCTGCTAAGTGGGCCAAACACTCGCCCAGAGCTGGCCGCTGTCTGCACAGGAGAAAAATACCAGCTTTACCCTGTCCTCTCATGAAAGTCAACACACAATCAAAGACATGAAGCATACACAGACAAATCCCATAGTACTGTAAACTGGGGCAAGAAACTAAAAATACAAAAATACACCACCCTTGATGTAGATTCGTTGTCATATAAATTCATAGATTGATAGAGCTATATACTCACTTCTCTGCATGTGGGGTCTTGACAGTGCCCAAAGAGTAGATGCTGCACATTATACGGTAGCAGGATATCTGCAAGTCGTCCACTGAGGATGCAGAGGAGAGAGGCAAAGCGTGAGCCTTGAGTCATTTCCCTGGGTCACTGAGTCCCGGCACAGTGAAATGGTAAGCCATTAATTCAGGGGAGAGAAACCTTTCACTCACTCATGACGTCATCTCCAAACTGGTGCTGGGCGATGTGGTCGAAAAGCGAGGTGAGGACTGGCAGCAGGGCAACGGTGGTGTAGTTGATGTTCTGCGACACACCCTTTACCTACAGGCGGACACACACACACACACACACACATTGACAGAAATTAATTCACAAGAAAGAAAGACAAGGACACAGAGTGGAAAAACAACTTGGTGTGACATGTCAGAGGTTGTTTCCAACCTGGTTGCGACTGGACACCTTGCCCAGTTTCAGATTCTCAACCATCTTCTCAATGTCATCGGCAGCACTCTCAAAGAACTGACGCAGGCCAGCCTTCACAATCTCAGGGCCTGATTTCATAACAGTCCTTGGAGAGAAGAGGGTAAAAGAATAGTGTCACAGATGGCAGAAAAATAAATACATTATTTAATTTTCTTTTGCTGGAGAGTGCTTGATTGGGAAGGGATATGAACAGATTGTGGGTCATTGTTACCTGGCGTCCAGAGATCGTGACAGGATGTGCAGACAGTTAACCACCGCACCAGCATCTGTTCCTGAAAGCAGCACAGAAAAGATGCGTTATCACAACCGTCCTACAAATCCAGTTTACACAGGAGCTGCATCAATTTACTGTAATAGTAAAACCAAAACCAATGCAACACAGTTAGCAACAACCAATCTTTTTTGCTCATTACAGACATATTATGTGATTGAGAGTAAACCCACAGCTTAATTGCAATACTGCTGTTTCGCCATTTGAACTGGATCCCTTTCAAGTGGCGGATTGGTTAGGACAGTGCATTTTGACTATTGTGGTACTGTTGAGCGGGGTGGGGGGGTTCACAGTTCGAGCCAAGCTGGTGGCAAAGACTGTATGTGAAGTGCCTACCGGTGTCCGGTGACCATTGATTACATAAGAGTGACTGGATCTATAAACTATTACAGATGCATGGTGGTGAATGATGAGGAGGATGAGGATGAAGCAATTTCTGCCTCACATCAGCCAGGATCAGAACACATCATGGAGCTGCAGTACAGTACCGTCTGTGGATGCCTGACACCACTACAAACACTCATGCTCAAATCACTCAGAACAATCTGAGATTTTTTTCCAGGCCTAAAAAGCTCACAAACAACCATGAGAACACCAGGTTGCAGAAAACACCAAAGCCGAGCAGAAGCAGCGCTAGAGAGAGAGAAGCGTTAGACAGGGGGATCCAGAAGGGAGGGTGGTAGGAGTGAGAAAGTGGAAGGATAAAGGTGAATATGTGATACAAAGCTGATTAGTAAGAAAATAGGAAGGAGGGGGAGAGAGAAAGTGCAATAGATAGAAAGAGAGAGAGAGAGGAAGACAGAGGGACAGAGATGGTGACAGGGCAAAACGCCACCATGCAGGTTCCTTACCAAAAAGAGATACTCTGTGTCTCACCAAAGCAGCCAACTTACAGAAGATACTGAGGTAGGAGGAGAAAAAAGGAAAGGGGCAGAGGGAGGGAGATAGGGCAGGAACGATGTTTGAAGTGACACCAAAGCAAAAGGGAGGTCAAGGGAATTAAGGATAATGCATTAAAGAGTAGACAAGGAGAGAGATGGAGAGACATGGTAGAAGGGATATTGAGAGGGAGCAGGACAGACACTATCACACACAAAGTACTGTGCTAAAGGTACATGATAGAGAGTTCAGTTATTCAGAGAATAATAGAGTCTTTTGAATGACACTTTTTTATAAGCTCTGAAGTGCCACATACCTTGCAATCATCTCCTTCTCCTTATTGGAGGAATGCCCTCCACTACCCAGCACTTTAGCAGGAGTAGACAGGAAGTAGAGGCAGTGGTTCTTGAAGTACTGAATTATCAGTGGCAGGAGAATCTGTAAATATGAACCACAGAGTAAATACCCATTATTGGAGATACAGTCAGTCACAGGGAACATGAACATGGCATGTCTCACTGTGCACAAAATCATGGGCAGCAGGGTGCTGCAGTGAGTAGGGAAACCAGCCTTCCACCGGAGGCCCTGGGTTCAAACTACCATTTCTGCAACAATCAGCCCTGGGGAAGTGTCCTTGAGCAAGACACTGAATCCCTACCAACTCCAAAGGTGCTTGGTCTATAAAGGACCCTGACTTGGGGCAAGCATAAAGAGAGCTCAATGAAGCATCACATACTGTATCTCACCTTGGCAAAGAATTTGATCTCCTGTTCATGTGGTGATTTCTCCACTCTACCACTGCTGACCACAGCCTCTGTTAAAACAAAAACAAATAAGTCAGTAGTCAGTCCGAAGGCACACACACCTGCACTCTGAATTGAGTTAAAAGTCCCTCAAGTCACAGTACCAAGATGGGCGATGAATTCCTGGGCAATGTCCATCCATTTGAGAAGCTTCTGGAGGAAGCCATAGGCAAAACGTTTTTCAATGGAGGAAATGTCCTGCTCCATGTCCTTCAGACCCCTGAGAATGGAGAGAAGAGGGAACATAAGTAAGAATGAAAGAGATAAAGAAAGAAATATAGAAAGGGGAAGCAGAGGAAAGAAATCATAGCTGAAAGTGTAGCATGTGCCTACTAGCGCTAGAACTAGAACTAGTGCCTACCTGGTCACAGCATATCCATTGAGCTGGAGGAACTTCAGCAGGTCCTGGGCCTTCTCTCTGTCCCTGGCCTTCTCCTTAGCCGTCAGGGTGTCATAAGGCACGAGTAGGGGGTGTGTGCCACCACCTAAGAGGAGCACACATCATTTTCAGAATCAACAGACTGAGAACTGGCAACCGTCACCAGAAACAAAACTCTTGTTTGGAGGTGTATAATGAAAGCGCCTCTCACCTTTAGCCTGCAGCTCCATCTTCTTCTTCCGACCCCAGGTGTTATGGTAGTTCTCAGCCAGCTGTTCAGCCATAGACTGCAGAGAGAAGGTGAGAAAGTACAATTGAAATGAATCTTCTAAGCTCCTGCCACAGGTCTAACCCAAATATTGTACCTATCAGTGCTGTGAAAGATTGTTGCATACCTGCAGCTCTCTGGAGAGAGCCATTCCTGAGATGTCCACTGGCTGAGGGTTGTAGCCGTGGCTGGGGTCATAAGTGGCCTGGAGACAGAAAAACATTACATAGAGCAGTGGTTTCCAAAGTTGGGTCTAATGTGTATCTATTTGGGAGTCCTTGACAT
This sequence comes from Monocentris japonica, assembly GCA_900323365.1. NCBI lineage: Eukaryota > Metazoa > Chordata > Actinopteri > Trachichthyiformes > Monocentridae > Monocentris > Monocentris japonica. The sequence goes on along the minus strand of OOFE01021675.1, from coordinate 2,241 downwards.
GAACAACAAGTATGCATTGTGAGCAGTGTTTGGATACTACAACATTAGAGTAAGTCTGATTAGTTTCTCCTCCTTTCTAGCTCTGGAGAACCAGCTGAGTTATATATTTAATATTTTTTTTCCATATTAACAATAACATTTGGCGTTATCTTGTGAAGTACCATCCTTTGCAATGTGCCTGATTGTGCGTCACGGTGTCACCAGAATACTGAGCTTCTATTAAATCTTTCTGATGTTTGCTGATCCTCACTCCTGTACCTGAGCAGTTTGGGAGATCTTGCGTGTGGTGGCCTTCTTCTCTACTTCTCCCTCCCCATCCCTGGCTTTCTCCAGGGTCCACTCCCACGCCAGCATGGCTTTGATGGATTCTTTACTGGGCCAGCGATAGATCTCCTTGTCCTGGGTCACAGAGAGAAAAAGGATGGTGATGATGAGACTCAGAATCCATTTAATTTGACAAGTGCAATGGGTGAGAGGAATTTACCCTGGTTAACTAATGCTGGCACATTACAAGACATTTACACAATAAAGAATTGACACAATAAGTGCAGGATAAAATGTAGCAGGACCTCCCATATAGTAGCAGGCCATAAACATAAACAGTATGTGCTCATAGCTGAAGAATTGTACCAGTGCAGCAGCATGTGTGAGTGTGAGAGCATGCCTAGAAGGGTGATTGCCATTGGGAGCATATAAAGTGGACTAAAAACAAAAGACTGATGATGAAAGCTCATTACCTTTTCAGAGAAGGTCTTGTATGGCCGGAGCATTGGATGGGTCTTGGCATTCTCATCTAACACCTCTCCATAGGTCCAGTTGTTCTGAATCTGTAAATTGATATGGTTGTCGAGTCATTTAACAGTACTAAAGATTTCAATTATTAAATAGGGAATTGATTTACATCAGATACTGGAAAGTTTCCATAACTGACCTTTTCAAAGGCCCATTTGTCATGAGTGTGCTCTGCATACTTGTTGATGAAGGCATCCAATCTCTCTGGGATGATGGTGCTGTAAATAAACAAACCCACATTTGACACTGTACATGTTATGAATACTGTAAACTATTGAGTAACCCATTACAATGGCTTCATTATGGTGTGTTAACCTGTGGAAAAATATTGTAAATACACAATAGTGTATTAGTACTTAGGTTACATGTCCACCCAGAAGCCTTCTTCACAGCGATGGCTTCTCTTTCTTGTTAACTTTGATGGAAAGGAGCACCCAAAGTTTAGCATGTTTTAGCATTGATAGTGCTAGAAAGTTTAAAATATTTCAACTTTTAATTTCAATTTTTCATCATAAGACCGCTGTGCTCCAATTTTCAACAAGCACAAGGCAACAAACTACATTTTTTTGTTATATGTTTGTAAGCACCTAAGGAAATTTATTTATTTATTTATTTAATTTCCCAGTATCAATGTGTATTTACATGAAATATTACTGGAATAAGGCTATTGTAAAGTGTTAACTATTTTTGTACTATTCTTGTATATTCCTCCCAGTGCTCACTTGGTGGTCTCCACTGGTTTGGGATCAAAGTTGCCCTCAGCATCTACAGAAGCCTTCTTCTCAGTGTTGGAAGAATAGCTGGCATCCACATAGTCAGGAGGGATGGCTCCTGCTATAGCACAGATGCAGGGCATGGCGATCTTGAAGAGCTCAGCATCAAATTTCTAGAGTTCAGACGAGGTGAGAGAGGTTAACAATAGGAGGAGTTAATAATGCTGAAACCTTTATCCCTGTGTGAAGGTATAAATACACCGATCAGCCATAACATTAAAACCTTTCGGTGGTGGACAGGGGTCAGCATGGGCACTCTGACCGGTCTGCAGCTACACAGCCTCATACGCAGCTAGCTGCGATGCACTGTGTGTTCTGACACCTTTCAATCATAGCCAGCAGTAACTTTTTCAGCAATTTGTGCTACAGTAGCTCTTCTGTGGGATCGGACCAGACGGGCTAGCCTTCCCTCCCCACGCGCATCAATGAGCCTTGGGCGCCCATGACCCTGTCGCCGGTTCACCGGTTGTCCTTCCTTGGACCACTTTTGGTAGGTACTAACCACTGCATACCGGGAACACCCCACAAGACCTGCCGTTTTGGAGATGCTCTGACCCAGTCATCTAGCCATCACAATTTGGCCCTTGTCAAAGTCGCTCAGATCCTTACACTTGCCCATTTTTCCTGCTTCCAACACATCAACTTCAAGAACTGACTGTTCACTTGCTTCCCAATA